>NBNE01000026.1:0-65035 GCA_002215365.1 Phytophthora megakarya
CTTGTGGGACAATCCCCAACCGACTCCTCTACCGACATCTACCGACAGGGAGGTCACGTAGGTACGAACTTACCATCATTCCCGATCTGACCGAGGACTCGCGTGAACGAGCATTCGGTTAAATAAGGCATCGAATCCTAATTTAGGATAAACCGGAATTACCCTTAGCCAGGTTATATTAGGAAGGCCGAGGGCTCGGACGGTTCTAAGAGTGACTCCGTCACTAAGACGCGGAGGGTATAATTGACCAATCATGGTCCGAAGTGAGCTTCCTCTGAAAGCTCTTGTGCCAGTTGGCCTTGAAAGCTCGGTGGTCTGCGTAGCTGCGATTCGCTTCACCACAGCAACAACGCGTCCGCGACGACATTCAACTTTCCGGGTTTGTACTCGATCCGGAAGTTGTATTTCGCGAAGAAAGACAACCATCTCGCCATTCGCTGAGAGATGTGGGGTGACTTCACAGCCGTCCGCAACGACGTGTGGTCCGTAAATACCCCGAACGGCGTGTTGCCAAGGCAGTACACTCGGAACTTTGCGAATGCGTACTTCATGGCAAGGGGTCCTTGTCATACACTGGATAGTTTCGCTCAGCTGGATTTAGCTGCCACGACTGGTAGTAGACGACTCGATCCTATCCCTCGTGATCGAGTCGTATTAACGCACATACGATCGCAAAATCAGACGCGTCACACACTACGTGAAAAGGAGGATCTAGACATCCACGGCCAAGATCGGCGCATCAGTCAAGCCCAGGTTTAATGCATCATACGCCTGCTGACACCCAGCAGTCCATCCCACGCAGCTTCTTTCTTCAGAAGCTGAAACGGCGGGCGAATCTTGCCTGCGTAATTGTCCACGTACTTGCGCAAGTACGTGGCAACGCCAAGCCTCTGCCGCTGTTCCTTCACGTTGGATGGCATAAGTCATTCATTGACCACTCTGACATTCTCGGGGTCAAGGTGTACACCATTCTTCCCAACGAGACTCCTCAGCTCGGGTATTCGCTCGCACCGAAGATGCACTTCTTCAAGTTCGCACAGAGTTTGTGCTTGCGCTCATGCGCAAACGGTTCCCGGAGATGATCCTTGTGCATCTCGATGTCCGTTTTCTCGTTCACATCCCGGTTGTGGAGTACACGTCGTCGAAGTAGCTAGGAGCGGAGTCGCGCGGTGAACGCAAAAAAAAGCGTCACCCATTTACAGGGCGTTCTTCAGTCCTTGTGGCATAACTATCCACTCCTAAAGCATACCGCTTGGAGTGCTTACCGCCGTGAGAGGGACTTCGCTCTCACACACAAGGATATGATCGAACCCGTCTGTCAGATCAAGAGCACTGTAGATGGTGCTCTTGGACATCGACCGAGGATAACATCTTTTTGAGGTATCGGCGTCTGTGTCGTTATTGTCACATCGCTCAGCTTGTTTCACGCGTGAACGATGCGCCAACCACCCGGTGACGTCTGGACACAGAACGTCGGTGCTCTGTGCGTGGACTTTGATTCCTGCACTTTTCCTGCCTTGTGACCTATTCCCTTGTCCTCCGGTAGCCCCGCAGAGATCTCATCCAGGAGCGCATCTCTGTGCTCTCGCAGAATCTCGTAATAGGGACTCGACTTCGGTGAGTCCAAACTCTGCACTTCGAAACGTTCCTTTTTCGTCTTGGTACTGAGAGCACCTTCACTCTCACTGGCACTACCAATGAAGAGTTGTCTCAACGCCTTTGCTTCGTTTGTCATTCTGTCACGGTCCGAAAGAATGCATAGCTGTTCGATGCGTTCATCGTACAGGTCCTTTGCGAATCGCTTCCAGTTCATGGTTGGAAGCGAGGTCAACTCCGACGTATTGGTCGGAGGGTTCTCCAACACCATCTTCTTGTACTGATACCCAGCACAGGCTCGTGGCAAGACGTTCAACGTCTCGATGGCCACTGTCAGCAGACATACTTTGAAGGGTCTCGGCCCCGCACCGAGACTTGCACAGCGTGTTGTTTTTGCGCCGTTGCTTCTTCTGGTGAATCCCGGATTCATTTGCTTTACGTCCAGACCCGGCCATGGACGAATGGTCCTTGATACCACCGTGCAGCCACTCCAGTCTGCGGGCGATCGCCAGTGGGTTCTTGTACCCGCGGGCACGTGTCATCAAACCCAGCTTGATCGCGCCCTTCTTCGTGCAGCCCGGCTGCATGACAGCACGCAAGCTTCAGTGCTGAACGTTTGCAACCATCCATACAGCTTGTCGGATCGACTCCCGGAGTCGATTCATCGTCGTCACCTCTACTCCGTACAGCGGAGCAGTGTATCGCAACTCCGGCGTTGACAGACCGTTGTCTTCTCGACGCCTCACGGCGGAATATTCTCTCGATTTCGATATCGAGTGCGTGTCAACTCCCGGAAGTTGTCACCTCGACGCCTCACGGCGAAGTATTCCTTGGCAGTATCTGGTCCCTGACCAGGAATCTCCTTTTCTGTCAACGACTCCCGGAATCGTTACATCCTGCGTACCCCACACTCTACGACCAAAGACAGTGGCACGAGCCACTGTCTCTATAAGAGGTTCGGATGCGCTGTTTGGTGTATCCGCTGCATTAACCGGGCCAACGGTCTCAAATGTGCTGCAGCGTCGGAAGCGTAAGAAAGTACGCTTATCCCAATCGATAATAATCATACGTGTAAGCCACGGTATGACCAACACCATGTCGACCTTGTTGTCGAAGGCCAGGACGAGAAGTGATTCCACAAACATCCGGTGTTTGTACGAGAAGCGTGCGCGATTTATGCCCTTTTCGGTCTTCACGATCGCACCCGTTGCCAATCGTACTTCCAACTCACTTAAAACGAGGTACATGTTTTCCCTCGAAGTCCAACAACGGCAGATATTGCTGTTGAACAAAGTTGATCGACGCGCCCGAGTCACCAACACGCAAAGAGAGTCCATTCTCTTCGTCGTTGACGTCACCTTCAATATTACAAGGTTTGACATATCATCTTGCATCGTGTAGTGCGATTTCCTCTCACTGAGGGCTGCAGTCTTCAATATCGCGTGTCCGTTATAGATACGCGTGACTGCATTACCAGTAGGGCGCCCCGCACCTACTTGTCCCTTACGTTTTTTATTTTTTGTTTGACCGTGACGATACCCAGTATCGCCACGGCGACCTTGGCTTGAGTCTCAGGTGCCATACACTCAGGTGCGTAGTGACACATAGTTCCGCACCGGAAGCGTCGCGCGTTTCTTCCCTTGTTTTTCTGCTGTCCGACAGCAGATGCATACGAAAGATCCATCGGTTCAGGACAACAGCGGTGTCTCCCCGGGAGACACTGGCTTCACAGCAGCAACCTCGCGTTGCTCTTTCATGATGAACCCCAAATCAACATCATGTTGCTCTGTCGGCGATAGCGTGCGCAGCATGGCCGGTATGGCCGCCTCTCCAATGGCTGTCCCCAGTCGTTGGAGCGCCTTCCACGCTGGATCCGCCAGGTGGGGGCGGTATGTACGCGCCACATGATTAGCAGACGTGCTCGGGCTTCCTACAGACGTCCCGTTCATCGGAAGGTTCCCTTGCCCGTGTTCGTAGCTCATACGAACAAAGTGGTCGGTCGTTGGACAGACAACAAAATGCTATCAGATGTAGTGGGTCCAGGGCTCACTAGTTTGCTTACACGTGTGTGCACGTGTAGGAGGAAACGTAGGTGTTCTTAGCTTTCTTAGCTTACACACGATGCGTGTGTACGAGTAGACAAGGTAAGAGCGCGATAGCGTAAAATGATAACTATATTGTGCTTTAATGAGGTTTCTCTCTAAACTGTTTATCGAATATTTAAGCGACTGTCACCCGGTGGCTGACAGTGATTCGCATCGCGGATTGGTAGAGTCTACCAATAGGATCCCTTCAAATGGAGTGTTGGTGTGTGGACACACCTAAATGGGAAACCTGTAACTCTAACCGATTAGCGTTACTGTTAGAGTTTCGCGTCCCCCCATTACATCATCGATCTGCCAAAGGTCAAGAGGAAGCGCAATGAGGACGTGCGCCAGTGGCTCTCTCAAGTTGAGGCACTGCCGAATCCACGGCCATGACACAAGCAACGACAACACCACGTTTCCCGCAATCGCCGATACAGAAGAACCTGCTTCCGGATGGTTCCTGTATTTATGCTGCCTGAACGCCAGCGGAGGACCAATCGTGGGGTCGCTACACATACGATACTCTCACGCACGTTGAAACATTCACCTATCAAGCGGTTCTGAGACAGAAGCTCCGTCAACTCCGTCATGATGGTGATATGGTGAAGTCGGCGAAACTTTCGTTCCTTGGCGTACAGTGCTCGTTTTGGTTCCGATAATATAGAAGACTCGGATGCAAAGAGGATGAGAACTCCGAGAAGCTTTGGGAACTCTGAATTTAGCGTGTGGTTGTTGTGTATAATCCCTGTGCGCTGAACCCAATATTGGGGAACTCTTGGTCTCGACCGTCCGTAGATAGTTTGTAGGAAGTCTGTGTGCTTAGCGAGTGACCCACCTTCTGAGTTCACTAATATGTCTGAAGCCAAAACCCCAGAACACACTTCTCTTAATAAGGCAACCAAATACAATACAGAGAGCTTTGAATATACAAATATGCAGCCACTACTTATTCTTATAGAACCTTGAGTGGGGAGTCTGTCACTAGCCCTACTCGGAACTACGCCTCAGACACTGGTCAGTCTGATACGCTTCCTCAATCACGCGCACTACCCTCAGAAATGAAGGAAATACAACCTTAATACAGGCGAACGCTGAATTCGCTGTCTAATACAAACTCTAGGGGGACTACGAACCCTTAGAGAGCAATCGTTAAAATGAAATGGGTAGCTACATTTACCGTTCACTTACAACAGGCCCAATTGAGATATGAAATGCCGTGGATCTTTTTAGATGACCGTCGTGTCTAATACATATCGCAACTTGGACTTAGTACAGCTGGAGATCCTCACGCGGCACTCTTAATACCTGTCCTGCGCGCCTTACGAAATCACTTGTGCTTCACAACATTATTTTATCTTAATACTGCTTATTCTCCGCTTGGTATCCTATGTTCCATATTTCACTTGATCATTTTGGATCCGGGTTAATTATCTTGTTTTCAGTATACCCAAGTACACTCATCATGGTTAAACTTCAAAATCACTTGATTCCATTATATGTCCACGTGACGTCATCAAAGATGCTGCGCATCACCTCACTTCGCACTTGATCGTATTACATCTTGGGACGGGTCTCTGGCTCTGGGAGGAACTCAAATCTCTGAGTTCCGTCACTTGATAGCTTGCTATGACATAGTCCATCGGAATACACTTGAATCTCTGGATTCTGTCACCAAGAAGACGTCAAAAACCAAGAAGAAAGTCGAAGTCAAAGAGAGAAAGAGAACAACGAAGAGGTAAGAAGCCAAGTACAAACTGCCATACGGAAATGAGCGAAATAGCAACAATAACGTCGACAACGAAGGACATGCAAATCGCTGCCAATACGACCAAAACATGAAGGGAGAATAGGCTGAGTGGGGATATATTGTGCAATACGAGGATGTTAGCGAAGGGCGACGAAAAACGACAATGGCTCTGAGACAATTCGTAGCGTATCTGCTTTATGACCGGACCGGGGATCATTCGCTTTTGCTACTTGGAGGTAGACTTACACAACAGTACTGTGTCGACCAGCGGTCAAATGCGGAACAGGAGCGACTCCGGTATATTGAGAATAATCAACTCGAATTTAGGTTCGAGGCGATTCAAGGACTAACAGATGCGTACCGTCACGAAGGTACAGAAGCGCACCGAGTTGATGTGATGTATTATCTGGTCTGGAACAGCCTGCGCAAGACTCTGTCACTGTCCGGGACCGTCAACAAAACGCATCTAACGGGACAATCGAACCGGACGCTAACGATGTTGGACGGTTTTTGATTTCTTCACCTTCTTTTACCAGTTGTACCAACGGGTTCATGGATACTATGGCGATTGTTAGCGAATTAGGTGCTTTTAAACTTTCATCGGGTATAAGAGTAATCCCAAGAGGGTGGATATCAAAGAAAACTTGCGTCCAGGTCAAACAGCGGCCGATCGTCCAGATATCGTGGCGAGGGTTTTCATACAAAAGTTGTAAACACTAAGCAAGGATCTTGACGATGGTGTCCCTGGAATTCAAGCAGCGCGGATTCACGTGGTAGAATTTCAAAAACGTGGTTTGACATACGCTGATATTTTGCTTATCTCAAGGCCAGAAGACAGACCTTTAATCGTAAAGATGTAAACCGTTTTGTTTCGACCGAACTTCCCGATAAGGAAAACACCCCCAACTTTATGATACAGTGGTTACGTGTAAGTTACGCGGTCCGTGCGAGAATGCAAACCCAAATTTTCCGTGCATGAAGAACGGTAAATGTTCGAAGAAGCTCCCGAAACCTTTATCCGAGGACACGACGATGGCTGAATGAAAGTATCCCAATTATAAACACTATATGCGTCCGCTCGGTGACCTGGCGATTGGACGAAAGGTCTGGAATAACGCAACGGTGAATCAGTGAGCCGTGCCGTACAATTCATTTCTGTCGCACACGTACAACTGTCATATCAATGTGGAGGTCTGCGCGACAACAAAAGCGGTCGAATATGTCTACAAATACGTTTACAAAGGGGCCGACATGATAGTGGTTTTAAATTAAAGGCGAAACATATGGGCAATCACTCAATGAGATTTTACAGTATTTTTACCACGTAATATATATCCCGTGGAAGCCGGCATGCGGCTATTCAAGCACCCAACACAAGGGTCCACGCACAAGGTGGTAAGTTGGCAGTTCATTTGCCAGGACACAGCTCAGCTACATACCCAGCGAATACAAGCAAAGCACAAATTCGGAGATTAATTCGACGCGGTGATCAGAAAACACTAACCTCTTTTTTTCATGCTTTGCTTTGCCGAGCCGGAAGTCGCCGACAGTGTACCGTTGGAACAAGAAAAGCAAATGGTGAATTCAGTACAAGAAGTATGGTTTTTCAATAGGCCGCATTGTAAATGCATCTCCCAAGATCCTGAACGGTTTTATTTGCGAATTTTGCTGTGTTATCGGCGTGAAACAATGTCTTTCGAAGATGTCAGGACTACAGATATTGTAATGTACCCTAGATTCTTCGTGTTAACGAAAAAACGTTGGAGAGCTATAGTCTGTCAGTACTTGAAGACTATCGAGAAGAGGCTGATGCAAATGAACAGGTCACATGAGATTTCGTAAACCAAGAGCTCAACGCATATCCACTGGAACTATTGGAGACCACGGCAGCAATGGTTACAAGATTGAATCCGAACCAACTGGACATTTTCGACTAAGTCATAAGTGCTGTGGAGTCTCCAGAAGTTGGTCAAAAGTTATGTTTTTGTTGATAACCCAGGTGGAACTGGGAATCATTCTTGCTCGAGCAATTGCTTGCTAAGATTCGATTAGAAGGTGGAGTAGCAATTGCAGACGCTTCAAGCGGGATAGCATCCACGTTACTGACTGGAGGGTAATTGAGGTTTCGGATTCCACTCGAGCCAACTGAACACTCTACGTGTGGTAGACTCAAAAGATGAATTTAATTCGACAAACCCAATTAAGTTTTCTCCAATGATGCACCGGTCTTGCATTGAAGCCGTCGACAGAACATTTCGAGATATTATGGATAGTGACCGAGAACCATTTGGAGGGAAATAATTGTTTTCAGCAGAGGCCATTGTCAAATTCTCCCTGTATTGAAAGATTCTAATCGCGCAGAAACATTAAAGGCGTGCTTTAAAGCGTCTCCGCTGTGCCACACCTCAAACAAGTTTGGCGTATTGAAAATATGCGTGTTCGAACTGCACCTGATCCAGATGATGCCGCCGAGTTAGCTGAATTTTCAGAGGTTTTGCTCCAAATTGGCGAGGGTCACTTTCCAGTAAATCATGAAGGTGATATTTGTCTCCATCGGGATTTGTGTGTATTTCCTGACATACACTACCCACCTGTTAGTGGTGGAGACGGTGCTGCTGCCCAAGTGGAAATTGTATTCCCTAATTTTAGCCTACTGCGCGATAATGAAGGGACCCCTTCGATGATCCGGACCAGAAGACGGCCGGCGTTTACGAACGGTAAACGCTTTGATTGACGCATCTACCCCGGGGGTGGAGATGAAAGTTTACCAGATCAATATTTTGTGGATCGTGCTATTTTGGCGCCAACAAATGCCAGTGTGAGGAGAATCAATGAAATGGTAGCTGAACGTCTATCGGTCGAATCAAAGAGTATTTATCCGACGATAGCATCGAGGACCAGGAGATGAATCTCTGTTTGAACCAGAGTTCTTGAACGCACTCAATTTTTCTGGTATGCCTCCTCACAAAACGATTTTGAAAGTGGGAACACCAGCCATCATGATTCGCAATCTAAACAGCGACGACGGGTTGTGCAACGGAACTCGTCTTCGAGGTGTACCTCTACGAAAAAAATCATTGATGCGACCATAATGACTGGACCACGACGCGGCAAACGAGTGTTTATACCTCGTATTGTGTTTTTCAGCGGCAACGAAGATAAAGCGTTTCCGTTCACTATGAGGCGTAAGCAATTCCCAGTTGTACCAGCTTTTGCTATGACCATCAACAAGGCTCGAGGACAATCGATTCACCTCGTAGGCATTTACTTAGAATCACCGGTATTTGCTCACGGCAAACTGTATGTGTCATTGGCTCGGGTGACATCGAGTAAGGCGATCAAATTTGCTATCGATCCAGAAACTGTTGACGAAGGCGACAGCATTCATACAAAAAATATCGTATACCGAGAAATTTTGAGTGATACTGCACAATATTGTTTCGATTGACATTTCACAGCTTATCTATTGGATACTGCTTGCTGTAGCTTTGTTGCTATAGGCACGCTGCAACATGGAATACTAGGATGTGATTAGTCAATTGTGTGGAATACCCTACTGTGATTGGTGGAGAAGTGGTCAAGTTAAAGTTAGAGTGATGTACATGATCTGTAACGAAATTACGTTATTGATTGTGCATGTCCACCTTCAATATTGCGACTTAGGAACTGAAACGTTGTAGAATTGGAGGTAGGACATCGGTAATTAACTTCCTGTTATTTAGGTTGTCTAATTCAATCTCAATCACTTTTAAATCTACTTCCTTCGACTCAAGTCGACTATAAGCTTCGTTCGATATCCTACACTCGCAATTAATATAACTCAAAATATACTGTTTGGTTTTACGAAAAGTGTTGTAGATGCTCTAGAACATATATAATTAGATTATAATGAGCGTACCTACAAGTGAGTATTATCCGTGAAGACTAATGCTAAATTAAAGCTGTAAAGGTTGATTAATTATTTTATGTAAATTGTATAGGTGTATATTTTTTGATATAATTTACGTCTCCATAAAAATTCCGCCGGAGCAAAGCGGAGGCGGATCACTAACACGTGCTACAGCAAACCACACACAGCGTCCGCGTAGCGGACGCCCCGAGAACTAGTATAGATTTGTTACATGTACGTGAGAACCTTTTTGGTGGGGTTGGGATGACGCCCTCCCTCTCCTCCTGCTCTCCGTGACGTATTAACCTAACTAACCGACTTAGAATAGGTACTTTCAACGTGCAGCCGCCAAGTTCGCTCCGCAAGCAAAACGACACGCTCACCCAAGATCTCCAGCGCTACCGAATCGACGTTCTAGGCCTCCAAAAGACCAAGCTCTACACTCTCAACAAGCGCAACATCGATAACTACACGCTGCTCACTCTCCCGGCCACACAGGAGCTCCATGGGATTGGATTTGTCATTTCTCCCCGGATTCGTCCCTACCTAGACTGTTTCTGGGCACACAGCGATCGCATCGACGTTCTCCAGCTCAAGCTTCCCCATGCGGGTCCTGTGACCATCATCACAGCATATGCCCCGCAAAGCGGGCGGCCACTCACAGAAGTCGATCGATTTTACGATTCCCTCAGTGAAATCCTCCACAAGCTACCCAGACGCAACATCACATTCATTACAGGCGTCTTCAACGCCAAACTCGGACAACGTAATCAGGGTGACACCTACATGGGGCCACACGCACGTGGCGTCCGAAACCGCAATGGGCATGTACTCGCTAACTTCTGTTCTGCTCATAAACTCTTTGCTACTAACACAGGCTTCCAAAAACGGGTGCAACACAAGACTACATGGAGTCAACGGCAAACGAACCACTGCATCTACAACCAAATCGACTACGTCCTCTACCCTCGGAACTGCCGCAGTCTCGGTAAGGACGCACAGTCATGGGGAGGAGCTCTCACGGCGTCGGATCACAAGCTGGTCGCCGCTGACTTCGTTCTCGATGCAACGACACACAGAGTTAGATTCAGAAATAATTTCCACCAACGGCAAGAGACGTCTCTGCGACTTTCGAGAGACCGCCTCATTCACGACAAGGCCATACGGACTCAATTTGCTGAAGCCCTCAACCAGGTACTTTTGCAGGCGGATACGTCACCAAAAACGACAGTCCTCCCGCGCTGGGAAGACACTTTCCAACAGTAGCAGAAGAACCCATAGGCTTCTCCAATACCGCCAATCGAAGGCAGCGGTACCAAGGCCCAGAACTCCAGCAACTATCCAAGACCCAACGCGACCTGCATCTATGCATATACAACGACATCACCGCAGATACACGAAATCTTCGCGCAGCACGCAATATGACATTACACCATACGCAAACGATGCCGCGATCTTGCCCGTCAGACACTCGACAAAAAGGTCAAGCACATCGAAACCATGAGCGACTCAGCACGGATGTACCATGCAGTCCGGGACCTCAACCGCACTAGACTACAACCACTACTATTACTCGACCAAGAAGGTAAGTATATCCTGCACCAACGTAAAACTAACTCACTTGTCAAAGCTCATTTCAAGGAACAGTTCAACGATCCAAGGCGATCCACCGTCTCTTCTGACTGCGAACGCCGGGCTCTAACATGCCCAATCACAGCGGTCGAGGTAGAAACATCCCTTCGACGTCTCAAAAACGGACGTGCCTCCGGCCCAGACGACATTCCCGCTGAACCCCTCAAGTACGATGACTCCGAACTTGCCCCCAGTTTTGCCGGACTCGTCAACGCAAGCTTCGAACAAGGAATGCCGCTCGCACTAGGTGCATGATCACTACTCTGCCTACCGAAACCCAAGAAGCCTCGCGGTCACTGCTCCAGCCTTCGATCGATCGTGCTCCTGAACAGTATACGAAAAGCCATCGCGCTCGTCGTTCTAGCCCGCATCTCGTCAGCGGTGGATAACTACCTGTCCTCGTATCAGAGTGGATTCCGAAAGCATCGCAGCACTGCCGACGCAGTATGGGCGCATAAGTGGATTTGCGCAAGAGTGCAACGCTACCGCGAAACTATACACGTCCTAGGCATCAATCTTTCGCGCGCATTTGATACTATCGATCGTGAAAAGCTCCTGGAGTCCTGCGGACACTCCTCAAAGACGACGAAATCCGCTAATCCAGCTCCTACTTGCAGACGCTACGCTCTTGGTCCGGACCGGCTACAAGGCATTGGATCCCTTCAGCAGCAACATCGGTACACCTCAAGGCGACTCACTCTCACCTGTCCTCTTTGTTGTATATCTAGAAGCAGCACTACGAGATTTAGCTAGTCACATCACAGTGCCCCGCAATTTGCTCCAGCAGATGATCGTTTATGTCGACGACATAGACTTCATTTTCCTGACCCTGCGCTAGCCCAACGGATCCAGGATGAAGCTCCCGCAGTGCTCGCCCGATGGTCGCTCCAGATGAAAACATCCAAGACAAAACTCGGGGAGAAAACATCCAAGACAAAACTCGCCGTAGTTCAACTCTGCACTGGTCCCTCGGCATCCTCCCGACATGCCCGAGCAGAAGAAGAAACATGGCGCTCCACCACGAAACTTGGCAACCTCCTCGGCGACCCAGAAGACCTTACTCGACGAAAAACCCTCTCTGCAGTCGCGCTATGACGACTGGAGCACTTGGCTGTGACCTCAGTACATCAGCGACATCACACGGATTTGACTTTACAATTGCTACGTACTCCCGATCCTGCTGTACAACTGTGGAACCTGGGCACTCAAGCCGTCGGAGCTCAGCAGCCTAGAAAGCTTTCACCGCCAACAACTCGGACGAGTGCTCAATGTTCGGTACCCCCAGCGGATATCTAACGTCGGGCTCTACGAGACCTGCCACGACCGTCCGTTGCACCACCGCGTCACAGCAGCCCAATGGCGTTTGTTCGGCCACGTACTTCGTCGGCCGGACATCACAGCGTACACCCAGATGGCAACGTACTTCTCATCGTCCACACAAGGGACCTGGCGTGGGCGGCCACGCATCACGTTACCCACCGTTCTTGACGCAGACCTCGTCTCCAGTGGATGTGATCTCAGATTTCGCACCGGGGCCGACTTGGACCGTCTCCGACTACTTGCACAAACGAAATCAAAATGGAAAGTCCTAGAGAGGGCAATCGTTGCCGGACTACCGGCGAAAGGAGACCCGACGTATGCGGACACTACTTTAAAGTCGCTACGCGAAAACGTAATACATTACATTACGTGAGAACCCCTAGAATCACTTTATCACTACCATTTATGTGTTACACAACCCTTTATAATTTGATATAGCTACACACAATCACACAACAGGCTCGAAACCGGAACAGGAGAAGCGACTCGAAGCACCGGACAGAAGTCGTCATAGCAGGCGCCACACAGACCCCTGATACGTCGCGCCCCCTTTCATAGCTTCCCAACATCCCCATGAACCGTAGCGTGCGTCCGGAAAACGTGGAATTCACCGTGAAGGTAGAGTAATCAATCTGCACAACGCCTGCGAAATATTGATTTTGACCTATGTTTTAACCGACGAATTAGGCGGCGGAGGACCTGGTGCTCACGGGCAAGGAACGCTCTATCGTGCGCGTGGCAGCCAACAACATGTACTCGTGTCTGATGCAGAAGACGCAGCGCTTCTCGTCGCTCTTCCGTCACTACAGCAAACACCACGGGTTGCCTCGAGAGTCGCTCGACTTTTTCTTCACGGTAGGAATTAACACGTGTTCACGACGTTTTAGTCATAGATAAGCTAACTTTTAGGC
The DNA here is from genome assembly GCA_002215365.1 of Phytophthora megakarya. Classification (NCBI taxonomy): domain Eukaryota; phylum Oomycota; class Peronosporomycetes; order Peronosporales; family Peronosporaceae; genus Phytophthora; species Phytophthora megakarya. Next base: position 13,183 of record NBNE01000026.1, read on the forward strand.
TGTAGAGCCGATTGGACCCGGAAGACTCGCCTGAGTCGGTGCATCTACAGAAGGTAGAGGAAGGGCAAGTTGCCGTGGTTTGATACCGTTCTAACTGTGCTATTTGCTGCTTGCAGAATGATATTATCCTGGTAAAACGTAGAGTTGCCCCGACTACTCTGACGCTGCCGAATCACAGTGACGAGGCGTACTTTGCCACGATGAGGGAGCTGTTCCTGAACGAAGTGGGGAGTGACATCACGCTGGAAGTCGGACCCGAGAGAGAAAGCTTACGAGCTCATCGTCTCATTCTCACGACGAGATGCGAGATCTTTGAAGCCATGTTCCGTCCTGGAGCGATGAAGGAGAGCGAGGACGGAATCGTCCGTATTGCTGATCACTCACCTGAGATGGTGACCAAGATGCTCGAGTTCATCTACACGAACCGCGTCTTCGATCTGGCTAAACTCAACTCCAATGTACGCGAGTGGATGGTTGCCGATGCTATGCTGTTGCTGACAATATTTTGTTGGTGAATGTTGAACAGCAACTCATCGACCTGTTGACGTTGTCAGAGCAATATCTGCTACTGCCACTGAAACACTTGTGCGAAGTCGCAGCGCAGGATGTTCTGTCTGTAAGCAATGTTGGACGGTTTCTTTGTGCCGCAGAGAAGTTCAACGCTGCGTATCTGAAGGAGTTCTGTCTCGCCTTCTTCATGGACCACACGAACGAGATTATCGACGACGAGAGTTTCCGCGAGGAGATTGAGAACTGCCCATCCATCGCGCTGACCATCCTGCGTGCATCAACTCGCAACATCGGTTCCTCGTTGGAGCCCGCCCCAAAGCGAAGAAGACTCAATATGCCGTTCGACGAACCCGAATACTTATCTTCAAGTACCTGAGCTCCAAGCAGCGCTGCCTCCCTGGATTCAATTTTATTTACGACTTATACGCCCATGTCCGCTTTCCGTCTACTTGAAGTACATGAGCTTAGCTTTCGCTTTGCGACTTTCGCAGACGCATGTCTAGGTGAGCGCACGAACGAGTAACCTCTCGCCTTCTAGCAGAAACCCCACAGCTCTTGCAGCACAGATGAACTACCATGTAAACATTGAAAACATTGACAACAAAATACTAGCGCTTTTGCACTTCCCACTCGTGATCTTAAGATGATTCATGGCTCTCGAAAGCAAAACTGCCGAACACTGCATTCCACTCCTTATAGAACGCAAGGTCCTTCGCTGCAACACTGGAGCGAACCTGGGTAAGCAGCATATTAGCATTCCTGAAATCGCTCTGGTTCATATCAACTCACCCCTAGCAAAGCTTCTTTGAAATCGCTCAAGTCGATAGGACGAACCGAGTTAGCGTCCATCGTGCGAATGTCCCCACAGTTTCGGATTGGGCCCATCGCAGCCTCCGTGCAAAGTGCCCGTACATCAGCACCCGAGTACCCTATGAATGAATATAACTTTCAGCTACGTCTCGGCGACAATTGCAATGGAGCATCATAACAAACCTTTCGTTGATTCTGCAATAAAAACTTTGTTCTCTTCGGTCAAGTCATTCTTGTTATCCTTGAGCAATCTGCTAACCAAATCCAGTCTGGCCTCGAACGACGGTAAAGGGATGTACAAACGTTTGACAAATCGACGGCGTGCTGCTTCGTCAAGTTCTTGGGGCCGATTCGTTGCACCTAAAAATTCGAATATTATCAACTAAAGTCAAAGAACGACTGCGAAAGCATACAAGAGGGAAAATTGTACCAACGACGAGGATGATATCTTTAGCTTTCGTTCCGGCACCATCGAGCTGCACTAGAAATTCCGTCTTCATCCGCCGACTCGCTTCATTTTCTTCCGAGCTGCAACATCATTTGTAAAAATGCGTCATACGGATTACAAAACGAGATAACTGACCTTCGCTGGGTTAATAGCGAGTCAATTTCGTCAATAAATATCACAGACGGCTACCAATGTACAAGAAACAGCCACGAGTTAGTATGACGTTGAAAAAAATACCCCCAAACGTGCAATTGCTCCACCGTAGTATACCTGTTTCACAGCTGCAACAGCAAATAATGTTCGAACAAGTTTTTCTCCTTGGCCGATCTACATGTAGTAACATCAGCTTTAAAGGTAGACTAAAGATGTACAGTAATGCATCGTACCCACTTGCTCGTTAGCGAGCTAGCTGAAATACTAAAGAAGGTCGCACCAGACTGGCTTGCAATTGCCTTGCCGATCAATGTTTTGCCTGTACCAGGCGGGCCAAATAGCAACAATCCTATTATACATGAACGAGTCATCTTAGCAACGAGCATTGGTACAGTACACCCTTACGACATCGACATACCTTTTGGAAGAGAACGAAGACCCGTGAAAATATCTGGTCGAGCCATCGGCCAAATGACCAGCTCGTTCACGCATTTCTTGGCGAATTGCAACCCAGCTACAGCAGACAAGGCGTTAGAAAACAAGATTGTTACCTACCGCATTACGATAGGTCCGTGAGAATATGAAATGTACCGATGTCGTCAAATGTAATCGGGTCTCCATTGTCGACGATTTCCATCTCAATTTTCTCGATCAGCTCCGGATCACAGCTCTTAAGTCGTGGGTCAATATTTTCGTCCTCGCTAGGCAGAGGGGCTTGGTTGCTGCCGCTGCACCCACATAATTGTAAATTTTCGATTTCAATAATAACGTTTGGTTTACGCTTTCAGAAGCAAGTACCTGTTGTTCGCTCCACCACCATCGTTTACGGGAGACACAAACTTCTTGCTCACTGCAGATGACCCCGAGATGTATCCATTGGTCTCACTGTCGCTATTGCCTCCTCCAAGGAGTAGGTCTTGGTTGACAGGATGATAGCCGCCACGTAGAGGTACCCGAGGCGTTCCACGTTTTCTACTCTGTGGTTGGTCTTCGTCAAGATTTCTCGCTCTCCCTGTCATACAGTCATGCTTTCACCATACAGTGAGTTAGTGCCATGCACAGATAGCAATGGCCTCTCACCTGCAATCGCTCAGTAGCGGTCTGGAAAGGATTGCGTTGCTGTGCTGGGCTAGGGCGAGTGTCAGCTCCAAACAACTCGGGGTCCTCATGTGGGAGTCGAGATCTCTTACTCAGCAGATCGTTCAAAGCAGGTTTGGATGGACCTGGACCTGTAATCGCAACAGCTTGAGGGGGTCCGCTCCACACGTCGTCCGAGGTGTTGAAAACGTTCCTGCGTGGTGCACTCGTCTCCACTCTTGCAGGAATTGGTGGAGGGGTCGATATATTAACAGGTGCTTGAGTCTGCAGCGACGTCCCCACGTGGCTAATCGGTGCAGCCGTTGGTTTCTCGGTCTTCCGCTCGTCTCCAACCTGCCACAACACCATCAGACTGCCGCTTGCCCACCAGAAGCTGCAGTTTCTCACCCCTTGAAAGAGCTTGGGATAGCGCCGTTGCACGTCCTCGAGAGTCGCTCCTTCTTCATTCTGCCTTTGCTTCCACGCGTCCCGTAAGCGCTTCCGCCTCTCAGACGGTTGAACGCGTCCCCGGCCGCGTAAAAGTGCAAACTCTGTCACGTGGAGACGTTCCAAAGCCTCAGCACTGGGACGATCGACGCTCACGCTGCTCAGCGCTCGGAGCATTTCCCTGTGCGTCTCTGCATTGGCCAGGTCTCCATGTGTACGCAGCAGCTCGTACAGCACTCGTCCAGGATCATCGTCCGACATTGCAAGAATGGAAAAATTGCAATAAACGACTGTATTGAAGTGCATGTTAGGAAGACCGCTCGACTTCTGTGGTTTAGTCTCGAGAGCGTAAATTGTATCGTTTCACCGCGTTCACTGCAGCTGTGGCAGCAGCGTGTCCTGCAATGGCTTTGAAAACTTCTCGGTCTTGAGCTCGGACTTCACCCACAAACTCCACTTCGTCTTCATCGACTTCGAAATTTTTCTTGCTTGGCTTGTTGGTTTTCACCTTGGTGTCAAGGGCTTTCTTCGCTGGTGCCTTACTGTGACGAGGACTGGCTTTCTTCTTCTCAGAAGGAATGGTCTTCTTTGGCTTCGTTGCAACAGGTGGAGAGGCGGCAACTCCTTCGTCAACGCTTTTGACGCGTTTGCGTACGGGACTGTCAGCAGCGGATTCTTGTGATGCAACAGCAATCTTCGCGACCTACAAGATACAAACACAACGAATATCAGAAGTCCAGTACTTAGACATTGCAGGGCTTCATCCAGCTCTTGACGCACCGATTTGTTCGCTTTACGAGTCCCCCACTCAAACGGCGTTGTCACGCCTCTCGCGCCACCTAGTTTCGAGAACTGCTGCATGAAGAAATCGTAGTCTGGCCGATCCTCAAAGTCACAAGCACGAATCTTCTTTAACATTGCAGCCCATTCCTGAGGCAGTGAAGTACACAGCTGGTCAACCGAGATAGCCGTCTTGATCTTGGCCCCTTCGGAATCACTGGATGCTTGCTGCCACGGAAGGTCGCCTCTCATCAAGTAGATAAGCACATACAGCAATGACTCAATGTCGTCTCGACGGCTAGAAGCTACGAACAGAGAACGGTTAGGAAATCACACTGACTTGCAAAAAGCAACGAGAACGAACGTACTGGCGCCGTTGTGGCAGTTCAAGCTCAAGAAGGTTGGTGTGCCAACCACCGTCCCCTCTTTGTAGTCTTTGTGCTTGCCTGTCGCCGTGACATAGCGATCTGAGATGCCAAAGTCGACGCAGTACACTTTGTTCTCCTTGCCAGTGTCCAGCATGAAATTCTCCGGTTTTACGTCCACATAGAGGATGTTCTTCACGTGCATCTGCTGCAAAGTCTCCAACTAAGGACAGAAGCATCAAGTCAGAACTCGAGTAATTACAGTACGCAGCAAACGCAGTAGTCGTACAATTTCTTGACCCAGTCGAGCGGCCGTGCGTGACGGAGTAGGCCCCTGTTCCTGCAGCACCGTCTCCAGTGTACGGCCAAGCCGCTCAATCACAAGAAACCGGTATCCCTATAGTTTCCGTCAGAATGCGCTCTCTTTAATATCATCAACACGTATCCATCCCACCTTGTCCTCTCCGTAGGCGCCCATGGGCACGTAGGGGATGCCAGGCTGGTCCCGCAGGTGGTTCTTGTACAGAAGATGCTCCGCATACAGCGCGTCTGCGTTGCGCTCCGCCGGCGTCTTCTTCCGCTTCTTGTTCTTCAGCTTCGCCGCTGGCAGTTGCGGCAACGGTGAGAGCTTCAGGACGAACTGGCGGCCTTCGTCGCTCCCGAGCGGATTCACAGACTCCACTGCCCACAGCCAGAGTTAGATCCTGGGCGTGGAGAGAAGAGCAGAAAAGAGATGGTACATACCGGCATACACGTCACTGCACGCGCCCGAGCCCAGCTTCTTGCCCAGTCGCCACGTCTTGAGCATCGTCCCCTCCATCGCTTCGTGCTTAGATCGGCAGTAACGGACTCAGATACGAATTCGAGCCACAAAATGTACAAAGCTCTTTACAGTATTGTGTGTACCACTTAATGAATCGGTGACTCTAGATCTTGGTGGATTTTGAGGGCGCAAAAGCGAATCAAGGTCATGACGACTGGGGAGGACGCGGCCGCGTTAGCCGCCTCCAGTATCAACCAGGGTGCGTCCACGTCTGCTTTGTAGCTCTGCATGTTCCTCTCTATCTGCTGCGTCGACTGATGCCCCAGTTGCCGCTGGGCGTGGCGTCATGGCGTCGTGGCGATGGATTTCGAATCTTCCTCAAATGTGCTGTTACTAACGTTTTAACGCCTCTGTCGCTAGAGCAACTGCTGCACGAGCTGGAGAGCAAGTACCTGAGCCTCAAAAGCGACTTTTCACTGGCGGAGAGCGAGCGGCAGACGCTGGTGGCGGACAAGAAGGCTGCTTGTACGTGGGTGTGTTCCCTAGATCTATAGTCAGCTGGCTAACCCGATCTGCTCTTCAACTGTAGTGGACGAAGCGGAACGTGTGGCCAAGCTTGCAGCTGAACGCGAAGAAGAGACGCGCCAACTGAAACAGCAACTGCTGCAAGTGACGACGGAGAAGGATGCATTGACGTTCAAGTTCCAGACAGCTACTTCGTTGGCCGAACGCCGCCTCTCGGAGGTGGAGGAGTTGCAAACTACAGTTAGAGAGCATAATCGGCTTCTGGTGGAAAGTCAACGGCAGGAGATGCAGGCGCTGGAGCGAGCCTCCAATCAAGAAGCGCAGGTGGCGCCGCTTACTCACGCGCTGACAAGGGCTCAAAAAGAGACGGAGGCGGCGCAGGAACACTCCCAGTGGCTCGAGACGCAAGTTGAAGAGAAGACCAAGACGGTGCAGCAGCTGCGGTTGGATTTGGCCCAACGCACGCACGACCTGGAGGAGCTCAAGATCCGCAGCGCGGAGGAACTCACATCGACCAAACGCCAGTTGGAGAGCGCGCGACTGGCTAACAAGAAGATGGAGAATGCGTTGGTGAAGAGTAAAGAGACACTTAAAGAGTTACAGGCGTCCAAGGTTCATGACGAAGAAGCGCTCCAAAATGAGTTGAGTGCGCAGCGTCGCCTTGCGACGTTGTATCAAGAGTCGGCAGCTGACGCGTCCGCTCGTGTTACTGAATTACAGTCGTTGTGTGACTCGCTTCGTAAGTCGCTAAGTGACTCGGAGCAGGCATTGGCTCATGAGACAGAACGCACGAAGGAGAAGGTGGAGCATTTGTTCCGTGAACAGGCTGAGGCTTCTGAAGCACGCATTCAATCACTTCAGGATGATCTGCAGAACGCTGAACAGAGGATTGAAGAGCTAGAGAAGAAAAAGATGTTCTCACTACAGACGGCTAGTGCTGTTGCAGAATTGTCCTCAGCTGCAGGTGAAGCGCACTTGGCAGCGCATGGTTTGACCCCCAAACAGATGTACGATCAGATTGTCGAGCTGGAAGAAACACTCCAGGCGGAGCGCAACGAAAAGGACAAACTGCAACTGTACATGGACCGTATTGTCAAGGAAGTGCAAGACAAGGCACCAGTTCTTATGGGTCTGCGGCTGGATCACGAACGCACTGTTGCGAGTCACACACAGTTGAGTGAGCGATTGGAACATTGTATGCAAGAGTTGGCAAAGAGTAAGGGCAACGAACAACAGGCCCGCAAAGAGAAGAGTGCGTTTGAAAAGAAATGTGAAGCGCTTGGTCAAAATGTGGACGACCTATCACGCCAAGTTCAGCACCTGCTTTTCCGCTCTCAAAGTCAACATCAGCAGTTAAGCAACTTTGCGACGGGTGACATTGGGTCTGAAAATTTGGTGGTATTCAAGGATGTGGAGGAATTACAGGTTCGCAACCAGCAGCTCTTGACTGTGATTCGTGAGCTTACTGAGATGAGCAAATCCAATCCAGGTGACAAGATTAACGTTAGTGTCAGCGATGCCGAGTCGACAGACTCGTCGACGCATTTGATCATTACTGGTGACTCGGATGATGAACTCGGCCAGATCGGTGCCTCGAATGCGATCAAGAAACGCTTGTGTATGGCTCGTAAGGAAATCCAAGAACTGCGCTCTGAGCGCGAGCAGGAGCGCGAGATGATCACAGCCATTGTGAAGCAACGAGATATGTATCGTGTGTTGCTGGCTCAATCTGATACGAAATTCTTGGAAGGCGACGCTGGCAGCGTTGGAACTCAGGAGAGTTCTATGCCGGTCGAGAGATCTCATAACCGTCGTGGATCACTTGATATCATGGAGAATAGAAAGCTTCGCGAGGTTCAGATGGAGTTTGAGGATTACAAGAAGGAGAAGCAGGTAAACTTAAAGATGCTGCAAGAAGCCCTAGACCAAGAGCGCACCAAGAGTTCAGACTCGCGATTAGCACAGATGCAAGCTCAAGTAGAAGCTACGTGCAACAAGGAGCGCTACGAGGCGTCGGAGGAGCGATGTACCAACAGCGAAAATGAAGTGGTTCGTCTGCGATCCAAGGCAGACCACTTGAGTTCCCTGATTCTGCAGCACCAGCAAATGTTAGCAAACACTGAAGCAAAACTGGAAACTGCAAGTTCGCGTCTACAGAGCCTCACTGTCGAAAAAAACTCAGCTGACCGTGAAACTAATTTCCTGCGTAAAAATGAGGAGAAGATTGAGCAGGAGCTGGCGACTCTACGTCTGGACAATACGAACTTGCTCAAACTCATGGAATCTACCCGACGTATGGAGAGTGGGCGTGAGGAGCGTGATCGCCGCGAAGTGGAGTCTTTGATGAAAAAGGTGACAAGTCTTGAGACGAAGTTGCAAGACGCGTACGAGAAATTTGATGCGAAGGAGGTTACGTCTGGAGCTCAACTGCTGGCTATTGAGAGGGAAAAACAGGCGGCATTGGTAGAATTGACAAAACTGAAGGAAACACAAGGTCAACTCAAGGAGCAGCTAGCGCGGTTTGAAGAACAAAAAGTAGCCCTAGACACTAAGTCGGCGTTGTTGGAGAAGGAGACTACACATCTCCGTGAACAACTCCGAAAAGGAGCGAGTGCCGCTGCTGCTGAACGCGTTGTTGCATTGGAAGGTCAGCTGCGTGACGCCCAACGTGATGTACAGGCATCGCTTGTGTCGAGGAAAACTTTGACTGAGAGCTTGACGAAGTACAAAGCTCTGGCTGAAGCAAGCGAGACGAGTCTGGCTGAACTGTCCTGTGCCAGCGAGAAGTGGAAAGAAAACGAGTCTGAAAAGCTTCAGTCCCTTGAAAAGTCTCGCGATGATTTGAGTGTGGAGCTAGCTAAGGCTCGTGCAGAGCTCAAAGAATACATCACCGAGAACAATAATTTGCACGAAGAGATCGATCGATCTGAACAAGCACGCAAGCGGTCCATTCTTGAAACATCAGAGAAGCAGAAGATGCTACAATTTCAAGCTGACAGTGCCGTTCAGCAAATGAACAGTGTGCGCGAGGATATGGAGCGGATGAAGAGTGAATTAGATACTACCCAGGATAACTACGAGCGTGAATTGCAGCTTCACGCGGCTGAAGTCGCGAAGTCATCTACAACTCGTCGGGAAATGGAGGAAACCCGCAAAGCTGTACGAGATCGCGAAGCGGATATTGAAGCGATGAATGCAAAGCTGGAATCAGCTGAAAAGGAAGCGCGGCTCCAGTTAGATACATTACAAAAACGTCTTGATGAAGCAGTCGAAGCCAAAACCGCTGTTGGTGAACAGAACAAGTTGCTTCATTCCCAACTTGAACGTGCAGCGACTCAGGTTCGTCGTGCTCACGAACAAGAGTTGCTAAAGGTAGTAGGTACCCATACGTCTGCTTCAAAGCAGGAAGCTGGTGAAGGGGCTGGTGCCTCTAGCACACATGAAAAGGAAATCGATGATCTCCGGAGTGTGGTCGCGTACTTACGACGGGAAAGTGAGATCGCCGAATCGAAGCTCGAGCTGTCCCACCAAGAAGTGCAGCGTGGTCGCGCCCAAATCCTCAGCTTGGAATCTACAATTGAACGACTTCGTAGTGAGATCAAAACACTGTCTGATGCAGCAACTGCAGCAGGAATGCATACTACCGCGTCTTCGGCTGATGATGAGAAGCGTGTTGCCCAACTAGAGCAGCTAAGCCTATTGCGCGAGAGCAATGCAACGCTGCGTGACGAACACCGGAAGAGCGTAGCAAAGCTCAAGGCAGAGGAGGCGAAGGTGCGTAGTCTCGAGGCCAAGTTGGTGCCTTTGCAGAACGCAGAGACATCATTAAAGACACAAGTGGCGTCCTTGAAGCAGGAAATTGAAACACTCAATGATGCCAACAAACGGTGGAAACAGCGTGTTGATCAGCTGGTTGAAAAGTACCAACAGGTTGACCCGGTGGAGCATGACCAGGTCATTGCTGAGAAGGAAGCACTGGCGAGGGAGATTACGGAGTTGAAGGCTGAGCAGAGTGCCTTGAAGGCAGAACTTGAGACCCTGCGCTCAAATGGTGGCATGAGGCTGGAAGCAGAGAAAAAGAAGGTTGAGAACTGGGGCAAGCAGTATGATCGTATTAAGGGATTTGCAAAAGTCTGGAAGAATAAGGCCGAGGCTCTAACCAGGCAGCTTGCAGAGAAGAACAAGGAAGCTGAAGATCGTATTGCCATACTGGAGGCCAGAGCCACCTCTGTCCTAGCAGAACTCCGTACTGTATCGGCTGAAAAATCTACTCTGGAAACGAAGTTGGCGTATAGCGAAGCTGGTAATAAGGACAACATCGCAATAGCTAACAGGGCAAGTGCATCATGGGAGAAGGAACGTCAGGCCCTGAAGGCCCAATTGGAGCTCGAAACGAAGAAGAGTACGCAGTTGAAGGACTTCAACGCACGTCTAATGTCTGGTCTTAAGAGCTTAAAGAAGGAAAACAGCGAACTCAAGGATCATGCAGCTAGTGGCGCGTTCCAACCTGCTCTGCCTGCAGTCGGACAAGAGAAGACGCCCGTGCCTTCTCCACCGGCATCACCTCCGCAAGCTACTCCTTCCACGACGACAGTTACGCCGCCGTCGAAACCAGTCACAGCGCCAGCGCTGCTGTTCTCATCGCCTAAACCGGTTGTCAAGACCGAACCAGTGGCGGAGCAGTCGAACACTGCTATTACTGAAACAAAGCCTACGGGCGCGTCAAAGCCAGATTTTGCTGTATCTAGCACTACCCCGGCCGCTCCTGCTGGCTCCTCGCCTCCGCTGATCTCTTCAACAAGCACGGTGGCCACGACTGTGACCACCACGACAGAGACTTCTTCTGCACCTGCTGCCTCAGCACCCTCCACTTTCGTATCCACATTGAAGCCTGCTCTGTCCACTCCTGTTCAAGCAACACCCGCTGCCACACCTGCACATGTATCTCCTGCAGCAGCAGAGTCAGAGGAGTCGACGGAGAGTGCCGCTGATGATTCTGCTGGAATGACAGCAGAGGAGAAGCTACGCCTATTTGCACTGCGGTCAATCAAGAAACAAGTCGGTGGTGGCACACGCTTCACGCCCACGAAGGCCCCTGTTACTGACTCTGCTGAAACGAAGCCTGCGGCTGCAAGCGATATCGAGTCCAAGGCATCATCGGAGACTACCGGGCAGTTCAAGTTCGGATCTAGTACAAGCTTTGGCACGTTTGGATCGGGCGGACCAAGTGGCCTTGTGTTCGGCAAGCCAGGCATCTCATTGCCTGTTCCGTCACCACCATCTCCAGCTGCGTCGCATCCACCGCATCTTTCACTAGCTGGAGAGAGTGCACCTCCAGAAGCCTTGCGCCGCAGCCAGCGACTTGCGCGCTTTGCGTCTGGCGGAGATGCCGATGCTAGTGCTCCTGTCACGTCGACTACGCCCACTGGTAGTACTCTGACGAAGCGACCACTGAGTGGTGCTGTGGAGGGCGCTACTTCCGTGCAGAAGGTTGCCAAGATAAGTGAAGACCAGACCACGAAGACCACGACCACGACCATGACGACGACGACTATCTCAAATGCCACGACAGCTTCGGAAGGGAAACAGGAGGAGGACACCCCTCCTACCCAAGCAGATTCGATGGAGACGACACCACCACAATAGGTCACGTCCTGTAAGGAAATCCTTGCTGTTAACATGAACATGACACCACCTTTTGCTTAGGATGTGGCTCCAGATTGAAGCCGATCGAACGCTTGATTGATCGTCCCTGTGATGCCACGCCGCTCAACGTCTCGATGGAGACACTGAAGGAGAACCGAGAAGCGTAGCACCATCATCGACGCATAGGCGCAGACGGCACGTCCGCAACAGCGAAAGCAGAAACGTGCTTCGTCCGATGATATGGCGGTGGCCAATAGTGCAGCAAGCGTCAAAGCGTTGCGATGGTTTCAGCCAAGAAATCACGGTCGACCTTGTGCATCGCGCGGAGAAGGCTGGATACGAAGCCATTGTTCTGACGGTGGACGCACCAGTACTTGGGAATCGTGAAGCTGATGTGCGAAACCACTTCAGTATCCCCAAGCACCTTACGATGGCCAACTTCGGCCCTCAGAATGCAACGAACGACTATGCAGACTATGTGAGCAATCTGTATGACCAGACTTTAAGCTGGAAGGACGTCAAATGGCTTAAGGATGCGGTGATGGCAGTCGAGCGGTTGTGAAGGCATCCTCGTGTCCCACCATGGAGCTCGACAGCTGGATGGAGTTGCAGCTACGATTGATGCATTGCCAGCCACTGTTCGGGCAGTCCGTGAGGGCGCCGAGGTGTACATGGATGGAGACGTCGTGGTACAGATGTCTTCAAGGTAAGCACACCGGTTGCTGCCTTGATCACTCACTCCCAGATCGATATGTTGACGCGTGATGAATCCGTTTAGGCTCTAGCACTTGGTGCTCGTGCAGTTGTCGTGGGTCGTCCTGTTCTCTTTGGTCTTGCCCATAGCGTAAGCAAACAAGCACATCAATAATGTGTACTGCTTCTCATATTTTGTCTGACGGATTCCAACAGGGTGAAGTAGGAGTCTCTAATGTCCTGCGTATCCTCAACAACGAACTAAGACACACAATGCTTTTCTCCGGGACTGCCTCCCTCGCTGAAATTGGGCGTGGTGCGGTAATGATCTACTCACACCTAATTTTCTTCAGTCCTGTATTTGTGCGTCGTGGGAGACACCTGTACTTCCTTCATTGCTGTGAAGAAGACAAAATTCCCCTCCAGTTAGCAGCAATCGTCAATATGTCGCTCTTGTAATGCTACTAGTATGCCGCGAGTTGTTACAGGAACTAACATTTTAAATGGAGTATCAACAAGTCGAACGTATTGCTATTGCATCGTGAACATTCGTTCAATGGAATGGCAGAATGCACTTCATACCAACAAACAGAAGTGACGTCAAGCAGTTGATGTGCACTGCTTATAGCGATGAGGGGAGCGGAGGAACTCCACGACGAACGTAAGCTGGCCTATGCGTACAAAATCGCATCATGGCAAGAATTAGTAAGCTGACGGAGCATTGAGTAGCTGGATCACACAGTAGCTTTACGTACCCAATATCACCCAGCTTGGCTGTGCCCGAGAACAGCATCGCGTGCTTGAGCTCTTCGTTCAGAATACGAAGGACATTGGAGACTCCGTCTTCACCCTGGTCATATGATAACAAATTCCAGTTCAGTTAGATATACAATCACTCGTTTCAACAACAAATCAACGTACACTGTGAGCCAGGCCGAATAGAACAGGACGACCGAGGAAAACAGCACGAGCTCCAAGCGCCAGAGCTTTGAACACGTCCGTACCACGGCGAACACCACCATCCAGGTACACTTCAGCGCGGCCGTCCACCGCCTTGACGATAGCAGGTAAGGCGTCAATTGTAGCTGCCACGCCGTCCAGCTGTCGAGCTCCGTGGTTGGACACCAAAATGCCTTCACATCCCATGCTCACTGCAATCTTGGCGTCTTCAGGGCTGAGCACACCCTTCACAACCACAGGCAGCTTGGTGATGCTCTTGAGCCACTTGACGTCGTTCCAGTTGAGCGTAAGGTCGAACAGTTCGCTGACGTAGTGCGCAAGGCCCGAGTCTTTGAGGCTGCTAACACCGTGCTCATGTTCGCCTCCCACTTGAGCAAAGTTGGCCATCGTAAGATGTTTCGGCAGACTGAAATGGTTGCGTACGTCCGCCTCACGGTGGCCAAGCATGGGCGTGTCCACTGTGAGCACAATGGCCTTGTAACCAGCCTTCTCGGCCCGTTGGACGAGTCCGCGCGTGATCTCGCGGTCCTTGAAGACGTAGAGCTGGTACCAACGGAGTGCGTTGGGGTTGGCTTTGCTATTAGCAACAGCAACGTCCTCAAGACTCGTGGTGGAAATGGTGCTGAGGATGTAGCAGGCGTCCGCCTTGGCGGTGGCGGACGTGCTAGCGAGCTCTCCGTCCGGATGCGCCATCCGGTGCATGGCTGAGGGCGCTACACACACGGGCGAACTCACGCGATGGCCCAGCAGCGTCGTGCTGATGTCCATGTTGGACACGTCGCGCAGCACGCGCGGATGCAGCACCAGACGCTTGAAAGCCTCGCGGTTTTCCTTCAACGTCACCATCTCATCAGCGCCGGACGCGTAGTAGTCGTACGCGTTCTTGGGCAGGTATTCCTTGGCGTACTCCTCGAACTCCAGTACATTGAGTGGCTTGCCGTCGCTGCCAGGTACGATCTTGCCCATGGTGATGTCGGTTTTGCTGCACTTTGAGGAATGAGCAGGGGAGTCAAAGCTTCACTTCACTTGTTCAACCTTGCGTACGCAATGTTTAACAGTATTTCGACCAATGAGAACGCTCGACCAATCTCGCCGATTATGAGAGGTCAGACTGCGAAGGGAGGAAGCACAAGTGGAAGCGGACTTCAAGGTCTCCCATGGCGGGAATTTGCTCATGAGCCTTGAACAAATCCCGACGATTGCGATACCACAGCAACGTATGTATCTTGTCGTCCGCATTACCGATTGATCGAAGCTCATCAATGGCATTGGCTTGGTTGTTTTTTTTTCTTTTGCAACGACCTTCAAGACGGACAGAGTAGGCGTTGGACTGCAGACCCAGCATACTCAGTAAGCTCAGCGCCTGAGTTACCTCTCTTTGTAGGCACTCGTGGGCCTGTAACACCCACCAGAAGTAAAAACCGCTGGTGGGCAGGACTCCGCGACGAAGGCTTCGCCGGTAGTACATGAGGGCGCTCTACAAGAGCAACCCCATGTTCTTGTGAAAGATGTTGCGAGCTGTGTTCACGTCTCGGTCGAACACTGCCTGACAGTTGCTGCACCGAAAGACCTCCCTGCCGCCGAGGTTGTCTTTTATGACTCCGCAGCCCGAGCAGGTCTTCGACGTGTACTCCTCCTCGCACTCGACCAGCCGTCCGCCCGCGCGCTCCAACTTGTACCTCAGGAGCATCTTGAAGCGGTAGTGAGCCTGCGCCAGCATAGCCCTCGCGGTCGGGCTCCGGATCTTCCTTTTCTGGACGGCGGCGGAGGTCTCTGGGGTAGCGTCTGCTGCTGCCTCCAGGGAATGCCGACGCACCATCTCTGACGTGTGGAAGGATGGGAGAAGCACTTGCTTATAGTTGGCCGTCAGTCAGCTCGAGAGCTTTTGGTGCATGTCATTCACGGCGCGCGTCGTCTTCCGAGACGTGAAGCGTATCCGTCTACGTAACCGGTAGCGGAACCGATGCTCGCTTAACCTGCTGCTCGTCTTCGTTCGGTCGTGATCTGCATGTCTAGCCTTGCACGCGTTGGTCATCTGGGCGAGCAGGGACTTCACCTCGTCCACGGCCTCGAACTTCTTCTTCAACACGGAGCGCGCGTCCTTCACACTGAACGTTCGCCCGTCGGGGTCGTACACGCGCATGCCAGGGTCAATCGCGCACACTCGCTCGCTCTTGGGCGGGTCCCACTCTCGAAGGTGAGGCACGATGAAGTAGCTCTTGTATTTCCACTCTTCTTTATTCTTTCCGATTGAGTATTTTTGGCCCTAGATGTCCTCAGCAAATTTGGCTTTTGGAAGGGACGCAATGTAAAACGCAAAAGAACGTAACTTTTGGTACTACGTAGTAGTTTTTACACCTCAGAAATGGGCGAAAGGTTCATATAAAACGTTTAAACGGCTGAATCATCCGAACGATAAAACACAAATGGTTTTAATCACTTTTTAAAATAAAAGTGTCGTGGTTTCAGCAGCTGTTGCTTTACAGCTTGTTGAAACCACTCGCTGGTAAAGCTGCCAAATATGAGCGGTTTGGTCCGAATTGAGCTCGTAAAAACGGGTCATGTAATTACCCAGCGGACAGCCAATCACCGCTCGGAAAACCACGCTCGCCCCTCGACTCTGCCATTGCTCAAGCGGCCAAGCGCAGACCAAGCGGAATCGGAGCAGTATGGGTGGCAAGGCCAAGTTCAAAAAGCACACGGCTGCGGACCTGGCGCAGCGCCAGAAGCAGGTGAACAAGGGCGGAGGTAAGGCCGGAGCGGCCACGCGCGGAGTCGCCAAACTCAACTTCACGTGCGACATCTGCATGAGTGCGTCCCCCGACATCAAGTCGTACGAGCAGCACTACGTGAGCAAGCACCCCAAGGCTTCTTTCAACCGCGAGGCCATGATTCAGAAGGCGGAGGCGCTTCGGGATTCCCAGCAGGATCACTCGGGCAATGGCTCACACCACAAAAAGAAATAAGCAATTGACTCTACGTCTTGAGCTTTGGCTGCTCTGTGCAGAGCAGGCGGCTTCTCTCCGCCGGCGGAGACCGAGTGGACGTCCAAATCCCAAGCCCATCTTGTATTTAGTTGTAATATCTAGCTAGCATCATCGGCAGTAGTCAACACACAGGAGACCATAACTCAACATGAGCTCCTGATCTCAAGTCTCGAGTACGTCCACCAATTTGCATCGCGTGTCAAGCCGCTGGTAAAAAGAGCATCACAAAAGCTGCCAAATATGAGCGGTTTGGTCCGAATTGAGCCCGTAAAAACGTGTCACGTAATTACCCAGCGGACAGCCAATCACCGCTCGGAAAACCACGCTCGCCCCTCGCCTCACACTCGGCCAGAAGTGCTAAGCCCCCACGCCAAGGAAGAGATCATGTTGTCTGCTACGAGCCGCTTCGCTGCCCGCGCGCTGCACACGTCGTCGCGTCTGTCGGCTTCTGCCGCCGACCAGGCCGCCGCCACGGCCACAAAGGTGACGCTGAACCTGACAACGCCGTACCAGGCCTTCTACAAGGACGCGGAGGTGGACCTCGTGCAGATCCCCGGCGTCATCGGAGAGTACGGCGTCACTGCGGGCCACACGCCCGTGCTGTCGCAGCTCAAGCCCGGCGTCATCAAAGTGCACGTGGAGCGCGAGAAGGATGTGCACAGCTTCTTCACGGCCGGCGGCTTCGCGTTGACGCACGCCAACTCGGTGACGGACATTGCGTGCGTCGAGCTCGTCAAAGTGGAGGACATCGACCCGGAGGCGGCGCAGGCTGGTCTTACCAAGTACCAGGCGCAACTGGCCTCGGCCCCTGAGGGATCGGAGGAGAAGCTCAACGCCCAGATCGGCGTGGACACGCACGCGGCCATGGTGGCTGCAGTCGCCAGCAACTAGATGCAGCCTCGTCAGAACAGACCAGGTGGACCACTTGTTGAGCAACAATTAATTACCAGTCACGTGTTGATAGGCGCGTTCACTTGAATCGTCTTGGGGCCTTTACAGCAGTCACTTGAAGCAGGTGTAGGACATCGAAGCATGCAATGCAGCGGATTAGAAGCGAACGAAGCACGCAACAGGAAAACGCTAATGTGAACCAAAATGAACAGTTGCTGCAGGTGCAGGTGTGCAGCCTCAATGTATGTGTATGAACTTCTATAACTAAGCTTGGTAGCATCGTTTAGCTGGTCGACCTCTCACGAGGGACGCCTTGAGGAGTCGCAGACAGATTTTGTAGCAGCAGGAATGGCGGACATGGAGATGGCTGGGCGAGGCAACCAGGTGATCAAGGTGGTCATGCCAACGTACATTATGGCGCCAACGGAAGACGAACGGTAAGTGATTGCATGGTCATTTTGCTGGTGACAAACGATGTTGAAGCTGTCGTCGCCAGCTTTCGCCGCAAAAAGGTGTGCAACATCATCTCCGAGTGCATGGCCAAGGAGCTGGAGGGCAAAGAGTTCGACGAGAGCGACTGCAAGGGCTGGAGCACTGCCATCGCCGACGCCGTTAAAGGTCGCATCCATGCCGAATGCTACTTCCCACGATACAAGGTCGTCGTTCAGACGTTCATCGGCCAGCAGAGACTGCAGGACGTCCGCATCACGTCTCGCTGTTTATGGGACAACGATCACGACAACCACGCCTCAGCGGTGTTTAACAGCGTACGTCTGACTCATCACTGCAGTACTAGTATATTCTTACTGACCTAGGCATTATCCTTTTAGCAACACATCTGGGCTACCTGCGTCGTTTTTGGCTTCTACGCCGACTAGCGATGAACATCAACGCTCGAAAACAAAGTACATCTTTTTATCTATAAGTTATTTCTTGGTTTCTTTGGGGTATGTACGTACGTAGTAGTGATAGCGATGGTAGTGGCAACGGCGCTGAGCTCTTTTCCGTAGCAGCCGCAGCAGGCATCTTGTAGTGTGCTAGCTTGATAAGTGTGGCATCTCATGTCGGTCTTGTGCTAATGCATTCATGCTTTGCTCCCTTCCGATTTCTGCTTGCATTTGCTGGTTGCTTACTGCTGCACCTGGTCTCGATCATCTTCATCTTTTTCTTGTCATTTGTTCAATGTCGGGCCCGCCCAAAAATGTAATGGGTCCGCAGTAATATTTTACATCTATCCACATTGACCAAGCAGCAGCATTTCGCGACGCCCCAGAGAGTATACTCCAAAGCAACATCCAGTGAGACAACGTCGCAACCACCTCCTTCAAATGCGCAGTTCATCAGATTATGCGCCTCCATTGAGCATCTCCCAAGTGATTTGCAGGTCGAGATCACCCTCGTGGGTGCACAAATGCTCCATGTTGGCGAGGATGAGCTCCACTTCTAGCTGCAACTCACTGATCTTCGGGTATGCGATAAACTTCATGGACTTGCCGTGGCATGCGTCCATTGCCTGCATCTTGACGTTGATTAGCGCTTCCCGTTCCGTAGGACCGTCACCGAGAGAAATGACATGGCGAGGGATGCCAGCCGAGTCCTCCTCGCCGTACGACTCCCACACTGGAAACACTTCATTGTTGAAAGCCTCGACTTTCCATCGGCGTGGGCAGTCCGGATACAGATACTCGTATGTAGAGCGGGCCGAGATGACTTTGATCCGGGTGTTGAAAAACGGCGCGAGCCGAGGCATGAAAAGCGACGCGGAGAGCTCCACCCAGCCAGTCTCGGCTGCTGTCACAATGACTACCCGGCCATAGGACAAAGCTGCCTCGAGTAGCTGTACGACAGACTCCTCAAGCTCCTTCAGTTCTGCTTGCACGTCGTCAGGGATCTCGGGCTCTTCGTTAATGTACTTGGGGCAGAGGCCGAGCTTGGCAATGGCTGACGACGCCATGAGTGTGTCGTCTGTGAGTAGATGAAGTAAATAAAGGGTGAGATTGCTGCTTAGAGAAGAGTGAGCAAAGCGACAACTGTCGCTTACCCCAGTCGAAGAAGATGACGACGTCCTCGGGGCTGTGTTTGCTGCTAGTGCGCGGGCTCATGATGGCGCCGACGTCGAAGCTGTCGAGCTGGAGGCTGCTGCAAGCGTCCTCAACGCAGACATTTCCGCTGCTGTTGGTGTTTGGCGCCATTGTTGCGGTGTGGGTCGGGATTGACAATGAGTGCAACGCCGGAGTCAAGTCACTCGTCTATGCAGCGAGCGTTTACGAACGTCCTAGTGACTGAAACAAGGAGGAATTAAGTTAGTGATGTCTCAACATATTGGCCAGTATGCAGCGCTGACTCACGTTCAGTTGGGGCTGAGAAGCAGGAGGAAGCGCAACTAAATCCCCGTTCGCGTGGTCGTCTGCGCTCAAAACTAGAACTGACTTCCAGGTCAGCGTCAAACCGAACTCGCGGCTTTTGACCAATAGGAGAGTCCATTTGAGCGGAGGTTTCAGCCAATAAGAAGTCAGATGTTACCTAAAATTCCTATGCCGAGCTCAGCATGTGCGGCGAAACACGGTCGACGAACATTGCTGCGCGCTTCGGAAACACGCCTCTCTTCTTCTCGCGTTTGCGCTTCTTCCATCTCCTTGATCGAGATCTGGGGAGTTTTTGGGTACGTCGTCTGCGAGGTTTGCGAACGGCATCAATTCTGTCGGGTATCCACAGGGCTGCAACAGCTTGTTGAAACCACTCGCTTGGGCGAACGAGGTCTCTCTGGACGCGCCGCATGGCTTGGTTGAAGGCTTGAGCAGGCGAAGCGAAAATGTAATATGGACCAAACTTCGTACTGGCATCGCCGCTACTGGAAGCATCTGCGGCCGCACCCGATTGAACTTGCGCACGCTAGGGTCAGCACTGTGAGGAAAGAGGTGCGAGGCGAGCCACTTTTGATGGCTTCACCTGCCAGAGCTTCTCTCACTTCGGCTTCCAAGCTTAAGCTGCAGACCTCCCGTTCCTAAACGGCACGCATCTGCGGAAGAGAGGACTTTAATTACACGTTTACTGGAATAAACATGAATTCATTTTCCCTATGCGTATCGAGTGGCATCGGGAGAAAGCATTCTCCGTGGATTTGACGGCGACATCGATTTTGTACGGCAAGCTCGCCGTTGTGCGATCTACACGTTCTACGTCTTACTTTTCGCCGCGACGACCTGCCTCCTCCGCCTTCTTGAGCTTCTCGGGGTTCACTTCGTCCCACTCAATGTTGATCACACGGTTGATGAACTTGGACATGTCGCTCTTCTCCGGTTCGTCATTGCGCTCCTTGAACACATTGAAACACGTCTTGCACACGCGCTTCTGCTCGCGGTTCGCTGCACCGCGACGCGTACGACCGGGGAAGCCCATGGGGAACTTGACCATCTCGACGTGCAGCGCCGAACACTCGGCGCAGCACAGACGTCCGCAGTGCGTGCAATTGTGTTCGCGGTGTCCAAACTTGAACTTCTGACGACACAACATGCACTCGGAGCGTTCCTTCCTCGTGATGTACGTGGGCGGGAAGTAGATGTGTGAGATCAGGAACCGCAGGTCCTTGCGAGGCAACTTCTCGAAGACGCTCTTTCCATCTGCGTCCTCCACGTCCATCTTGGCGCCTGCACGCACAAGCGCACCAGCAATTTGCAATCGCCCAGTGCTGATGGCAGTGTGAATTACGGTTTGGCTGTCGTGCATGTCATTCGGGTTGGCTCCGAACTTGAGGAGCATGCGCGGGATGATCACACTGTCATCCTTCGACGTGATGACCGAGATAATCAGTGGTGTGAACTTGCGGCTGTTCTTCACGTTGGCACTTGCGCCATTCTCCAGCAACAAGTGCACCATGGCCGGCGTCTTCGTGGCGGCAAAATGCAAAGCTGTGTTACCCTTGTCGTCCTCAACGTTGATGATATCCTCAAGCGGCTTGTATTGCTCTAGAATAACCTTCACCAGCGGCACCTTGCCGCTCTTGACCGCAAGATGCAAACCCGTCTGGCCGTGGTTCGGTTCGCGGTTCAACAAAGCTTCAGGGCCATCCACACGCAAGTGCTGCACTACGCCACGGAGGTTACCCTTCGCACACATTTCATGGAGTGTCCCGATCGGATGGCTCTTCATAATTGGAGCTGTGCTATCCATCGTCACGCGTACTGATGGCCGGGGTGCGTCTGTGTTGTTCATGGAAGAGTTCATCGAAGACACCATCGAACTAGGAGCAGCGGATGACATGTCGGACGGACGCACTTGTCCACTAGCACGATGAGGTGACGCATGGTGATCTTCCGACGAGATGTCATCCACATTGTCAATGATGGCGATACCTGTAGCCTCCTCTGCATCGGGAAGAATCGGCAGCGCATCACCTTTCGTTTCAACGGAGAAATGTCCGAGCATGGCAACCGTCGAGCCGCTCTTGTCACGCTGGAATCGCTCCTTGGCACGGTCTTTGCTTGTCTTCTTCTCAACAATATCGTTCTTCTCCTCCTCGATCTTCCAGTTGTCATGACTAGCGTCAACGTCGAAGCTCTCCTCACGCCATGAATCACGCGACTCGCGCGAAGCACGCACTGACTCGTCCTCCGAATCCTCGAAGCCGAGGTCATTAACACCCGATGTGAGCACCAAACCATCCAGCTCACGGAGCTTTTCTTCAGGTGGAGCAGATTGGCGCGGTGAGGTATCTTTCTGCTTGTGTGTAGCCGCCACAGGCTCTGGTGCCGTATGCTCTTCGTACGTCGGTTCATCTGTAAACATAACGGGCTCAGGAGCAGGCGTTGGCTTCGGCGCTGACTTGGGTGCTGGTTTGGGGGGTGACTCCATCATCTTTTTGGTAGCTGGTACCTTGGCGCTCTGACGCTGAGGCGACGCTGGTGGCTCCGGGAAGTCTGATGGGGTCTTATGCACGGGCATGGAAGCTCGTTCCGGGTGCGGCGGAGGAGGCGGTGTGTACTTAGTGGAGCCTCTCTGCGATCCGCGAGGGTACGACGGCGGGGCCTGAGACCCCATTGGACTGGTAGGACCCTGGGCACTGCCACTCGTGATGACATAGGTACTTTTCCTCGGGACTGAGACGGGTGCACTATCCGTGACGGGTGAGAGCTTCTTGAAGCGCAGTGTGGCTGGCAGGTCGCACACCTGCAAATAGGCCACGACGTCGTCTAGATTCATCTTGGTCGTGTCCTTCATGTTGATGGAGAGCAAGAGATCTCCAGGCCCGACGTTCTTGATGCCGAAGGGAAAACCTTTACCTGTCACGCGACTCACTGCCACGCCGCCATCTTCGCCTTCCAGCGTCGTGAGGGCCACACCCAAGTCGCCTCCTTCCCAGATGAGCTGGTACTCGAGGATCTCGTCCGTGTCCGAGTCCACCACGGACTCCACGAAGCTGCCCACCAGATCCTGGTACTCGGCCGCCTGCTCCTGCATCCAGTCGGGTCCTTCGCCCGCGTGCTCGTTGCTCATGATCGTTGCTTGCTCTCGGACGCCGATCCACTTGTGACGGAGCTTCAGGGAAGGGGCGGAGTCGAAACCACTGCGCACACAAAACGTACACAAACTGTACTTGTGATTTGTATGCCCGCATTCGTTACTCACGAAGCAACGAATTTTCAGTGACGTGGCCACTTCAACTGCAGGTAGATTTTTAGTGCCATCCGAAACTGTGGTGGTGGCTGCTCAACTGCATTATGAAATGCCATTTGCAGCACTCGCAAGGTTTCGACAGACTAGGACTAGCAGCGCTTGTCTGGCCCATCGGAAGGGGGCTAGTAGATCTCTATACCACGTGCGCATGCCTGCGACATCGAGCGTCGCGGTCGACACAAGTCGTGCAAAGCGATTGGAACGGCCATTGCAACTTGGCATTATCTGCTCTTTTGTCACGTGCAGATCCGCTCGGATGAACTTTTGAACTTTTCGAGCTGAGGAAGCTGTCCAAGGCTTTGACCAAGCAGCTACTGTAGACAAACGCGTGCGTGCTCTCGAGTTCACTGGACACTATCGATGAACGACTTTATTGGCGACTGCAACAATGTGACGTCGATTAACACGATGCCTCGATCGAGTCGTTCGTTGTTGTTTCAAGTTCCATGGCGAATGATGGAACGGATATGTACACCCCACTACAATAAATTAAGGATGAAGTTGCTGCACCTGTGCCGAAAAGTCCGAGATGCGCTCCAAATTGCTCAATAAATGCTCCATTTCGTTTGCCGGCGTCATTGCGGAGTTGGATTGACGTAGTTGCACTTGTGGCTCTGGCTGGGGATTATGCAGGTAACGACGAGGAGATAGCGAACTTGCTGTGGGCACCGTGGACTGGTTGCTACTGCTCACTGGAGTACCTGCGCCGCTGCTACGTCGAGATCGCCGCCTTCGAGTGGGAGTAGAGTTGCATGATCGGTCGCTGGAGGTTTTTTCATGAGATTGATGCTGAAGAACCGACACAGTGTGCTGTAGCTTCGCGATGGCAGCGTTCCGCTCCTGAAGGTCACGCAACAGCGTCTTCTCGTTCGCTAACAGAACAGCACACCGTTTGCGTTCACTATCCATCTGGTGCTGCAACACCTCGATTTCCTCAACCAGTTCCGTGGTGTGATCTTCGGCTGTCACCTTCATGTTGTCTCTGCACTGAACGAGAAGACGGACGCGCTTGACAGCCTCATCACGTTGCTGCTTGGCCACTCCATAATCACTCTGGACATGCTCCAACATTTGTCGGAGTTTGTTGATCTCGACTTCGTAGCTCTCCTTCAAACACGTAACATCGCTCAACTGCCGGTGTAGATCACGAACGGTGTCCGATTCCTGTCCGGTACGATGGTGAATTTGTCCAAGTTGGCATTCCAGCGTCTTCACTTGATCTTTGTAGCTCTTCACTTGAGAGCTCAACGCCACCAGATCCGTTTGGTCCACCTTGGATTGTTTTGCCAGTGCGATCACCTTCTCCCCGAACTCGAAATTGCGCTGACCAGTAAGCTCAATACGATGCACAAGCTGAACAATTTCATGTTCCATCTTCTTTCGCTCCTTCAACAACTTCTTCTCGCGAGTCGTGATGTCTTGTCGACCGCTGTCAATACGCTGGGTTGCGTCAGCTAGTTCTTCGTTAAGACGCCAGAGATCTCGCTTAAATTCTTCCAGCTCCTGATTTTTCTGACGAAGAGTTGACTCCGACAAGTGCATCTTTTCGTTCCATGCTGCGCTCTCTTCTTCAAGAGAATCAATACGCTGCTTCAACGACAGCTTATCCTGCTCCAGCTGCTCTATCCGAGAACGAAGACCCTCAACCTTACGCACTTCTGTTTCCACTCGGCTTTCACAACGCAAACGTATGTCGGTGATGTTGCCTTCCCATACCTCCTTCTCTTGCTCCAACAATACAACTTGGCGCTCAGCGCACTTCAGGGACGTGATGGTTTCTTCTTTCTCCAGAAGCTGGCGATACAGCTCATCGATCTTTTCTTTCTGGAGAGTGGATGACTCGTGATTAATACGGTTGGCACGTTCCAGCTCTTCTGTAAGTGTGTGACGTTCAGTTTCTAGAGCAACATTTCCCTTTTTGATATGACTGAGTTCGCTCCGCAACTTCTCAAGCTCTTCGTGTGCAAACGCTGCACTCTCTTCGTCATTCAGTAGTTCCTTGAACCCGAAATCGAGCTGCTCAGCCAACGACGTCCGACATTGCTGAAGCTGTTGGTACTTGGATCGAGAATGATCAAGTTCCGTCTCCAATCGGTGAATCTGCTCTTTCAACTGTCGGACATCGTACTCAGTCTGCTTCTGCTTCTCCTCGTTGCGAAGTATTTCATTTTCAAGGTTGCGTGCAGTCAGGTCTTTATCTGCCAATCTCCCTCGCAGCAGTGTGATCTCTTGCTTCAACGACAGTGCTTCTGTTCTCATGCTGTCCTTCTCGTGCATGAACTCGCTGCGAAGTCGCTCCTTCAGAGATGCTACTTCAGTACGTAACGTGGACACCACCACCGTGTGATCTTTTGCTGATAGGCGCGATTTAGCAGCCTTCAACTCAGCTTTGGCGGTCTCTTGTTCCCTGGACAAGGTAGAAATCTCAGCCTGAAGATTCCCCTTCTCACGCTGCAGAGTCGACACCAACGTCAACAATTCCTTTCGCTGTGCCTCAATTTCTTTCTTAGAGCTGCCGTCAGATGCTAGCTCTTGCTCTCGAAGCGCCAGTATATTGGCCGAATTGTCCAGCTTGAGTTGCATCTCCTTCATTTCGCTGTTCTTGCGCTCCACCTCTAGTTGTGCTGTCGACAGTTCCGCAACAGATGCCGCCAATTTCCTTTGCAACTCTTGGATCTCTGTTTCCTGTCTCTTCCTGTCATCTTCCAAGGTGTTAAACTTCTCGCTAATGCTGTTGATCTCTGCTGAGAAGCGGGAGTTACTAGCTTGGTCATTAAAGGTGCGTCCTGTACTGTGCAGCAGCGTCTGCAGTTCCCCACGCAGTCTAGCGTTCTCTTCGCTGGCTGTCTGGAGGTTCTCCAGCTGCTGTTCCATGGCCAATTTGTCCTGTTGCATCTGCTCGCACTCGCGCGTCTTGTCCCCCAGCGTTTGCTCCAGCTCGAGACAGTGCGTCTGCACCTCAGCTTCCTTGCGCTGCATCTTGATCTCCAGCTGCTCGATAGCCTGCGAGAAGCCCGTGAGCGTGTGCTTGGCGTCCTTCAGTTGCCGCTCCAGCTCCTTCTTGTGGCGCTCAAGACGCGCGCGGTCCCTGTCCCAAGCGCTCTTTTTGGCTCGCAACGCGTCCAGTTCGTCGCCCAGTGCGCGGTTCTCGCTCGCCAGCTTGGTCACGGAGGCGGAGGCGTCATCACCTTTGGCCAGAGGCAGACAGCGCCGCAGCGTCACGAGCTCCTGACGCGCACGCTCCTCTCGCTGGCGGTAGAACTCGACTTGGCAGGTCAACGCCTCGATGGTACCTTTCTGCTCGGCGTGCAGCTGGTCCAGCATGGAGCTGAAGGAGCTGCGGTCGTCCGAGAGCTTGAGGGATGTGCCGCTGTTGTTGCTGCTGTGCGCTATGCTGCGCTTGTCTGTGGCGACGCTCGAGAGCGAGCTGGAGCTGCTGCCGTGCAGCACCATTTGTCTCGCGAAGTGGGCGACAGGCGCTTCGGATATTTCAGGTTCGCGCGGGAAATTTAAAAGGGAAATTGGAAAATAGACACGCTGGTACGCTATACAAATTGCAGTATGCGGAATGGTTATGTGTATTGTGAACAAAGGGGAGTTGGAACCAGGGTATATTTTGGCGGGCGCGATAGGAGCAGATTATCAACCAATTAGCGTGTTGGTAGAAAATCCTTTTCGGCCACTGAACGACGACGGCCTAACAGAAAACCCTTGTGGGAACCAGTTGAGGGGAGATTTGCGAGCCAAGCACAAGCGAATCAGCGCCCTAACAAGCAACAGAACATGTCGACGACCGCGGACCTCGCCGCTCGCGTGGAGCAGCTGGAGGTGGCGCAGCAGCAGCAGCAGGCGCGTGTGGATCAGCTGCAGACGCAGGTGGACGCCGCCAAGCCTGCGCGCGAGTCATTCTACCTCACGACGGCCATCCACTACACGAACGGACTGCCGCACATGGGCCACGCCTACGAGAATGTGTGCTCGGACGTCATCAGTCGCTACCACCGCGTGTTCGGTCGTGACGTGTATTTCCTCACGGGAACGGACGAGCACGGCCAGAAGATCGCGCAGACAGCGGAGGCGGCGGGGGTCACACCGCAGGAGCTCGTGGACAAGTACGCCAACATCTTCCAGCAGCTCACCAAGGACCTCAACATGAGCAACAATAACTTCATCCGCACCACCAGCGACGTGCACAAGAAGTTCTCGCAGTGGCTCTTCCAGCAAGCGCTCGACAAGGGCGACGTGTATCTCGGCAAGTACGAGGGATGGTACAACGTGCGTGAGGAGATGTTCGTCACGGAGACGGAGGCTCAACTCACGGACTACAAGGACCCTACGACAGGCACGCCCTTCAAGAAGATGCAGGAGGAGTCGTACTTCTTCAAGATGTCCAAGTACCAGGACCGTCTCATCAAGCATTACGAGGAAAACCCCGACTTTATTCAGCCCGAAGTGCGTCGCCAGGAGCTGCTGCGTCGTCTCAAGGAACCGTTGCAGGACCTCTCAGCCTCGCGCAACACCTTCACGCACGGCATCCCGCTGCTGAACGACCCCAAGCACGTGATGTACGTGTGGTTCGACGCCCTAGCTAACTATCTGTCGGCCATCGGCTACCCGGACGGCCCAAATGCCCGCTACTGGCCCGCTAGCGTACACATCATTGGCAAGGACATTACGTGGTTCCACTGCGTTATCTGGCCCTGCATCCTCATGAGCACGGGTATCCCGCTTCCCAAACGAGTGTTTGCACATGGCTTCGTGAATGCCAAGGACGGCTCGAAGATGAGCAAGAGTGTTGGTAACGTCATTGACCCGTATGAGATGATTAGCAAGTACGGACTGGAATCGTTCCGCTACTTCATTGTGCGCTCGGCGAAGTTTGGCCAGGACATGCCCTTCTCCGAGGACGACCTCATCAACATTCACAACTCAGAACTCGCAGACACCTTGGGCAACCTGGTGCACCGCACTGTCAATATCTGCAAGAAGTACTCGAACGGCGTTGTGCCTGATGCGAAGGCGGACAAGCCGTTTGATATCTATGAGTTGCTCAAGTACTCGGAGGACTCATACAAGGATTTCGCGCTACAGAGCGCTTGCATTGCGATTGTGAATGCGCTGAAGGACACCAACAAATATTTGACGGAGAAGGAGCCATGGCACATGAAGGAAAACGAGCCACGCCTCGTGGTGGTGCGTACGTGTTTGGAGGCCATTTACGTGCTGGGCCACTACCTCAGCCCAATCCTCCCTCTAACGTCCGAAACAATCTTTAAAAAGCTTGGTACGGCTCCCACGACGCTCACTGCGCTATCCCCCGATTATGACAACTTGAAGCCTGGCACCGAGGTGTCGATTGGGGATATCCTGTTCAATAAGATCTTGACCGAAGAGGAGAAGCAGAAACAGAGCGAGGCAGCCGCTGCCAAGGCCAAGCCCGTTAAGGCCAAACCGGCGAAAGTCACAACGCCGCTCTTTGCCTCGCTGGATATTCGCGTTGGAGTTATCTCCAAGGTGTGGAAGCACCCGGAGTCGGAGAAACTATACTGTGAAGAGATTGACATTGGTGAGGAGGAACCCAAGCAGATTGCATCCGGCCTGCAGGCGTTCTACTCGCTAGAGGAAATGCAGAACCGCAAGGTGCTAGTGTTGCTGAACCTGAAGCCGGCCAAGCTCGGTGGCTTCAAGTCGCACGGTATGGTACTGTGCGCGTCCGACGAGGCCCACGAGAACGTGCAGTTTGTGGAACCTCCTGCTGATGCCAAGACAGGAGAGCGCGTGAGCATCGCGTCCGAAAGCGGGGAACCGCTATCGGCGGCGCAGGTCAAGAAGCAGAAGGTGCTGGAGAAGGTCTCGCCGGACTTCCTGACCAACGATAGCTGCGTAGCGACCTACAAGGGTGAGCAGATCATGACGTCTGCCGGTCCGTGCACTGCCAAGTCGCTCAAGAAGGCGTTTATTAGCTAGACTGCTATCGGCGTATCGTAGAGAATGCAGCATTTTTGCTACGAAATGTACCCAACTGACGTCGCCACTGTCGACGCGCTGTCTTGAACAGCCAATGAATGGCTTTGTCACATAACTGGAGGTGTCTGTTGCTACATGTGTGATAAAATCGGATTCGCACCGTACGTTGCACGCCGTTGCAGCCTGTGTGGACACGCGCCTCGAAGCTGCCATTGCTCAATATTTGAGACGCAAGACAAGCAAAGATCATGGCGCCGATCCACGCGTTTGCGGACACGCGCCTCGAAGCTGCCATTGCTCAATATTTGAGATATTTGAGACGCAAGACAAGCAAAGATCATGGCGCCGATCCACGCGTTGGATGACGAAATGGTGGCGCAGCTACTGTCGTTCGCTGCCCCTCGCGACGTCGAGTCCTTCACGTGTGCGTCCAAGTTCACAGCAAGTACGGTGCTGCCGCGCTTTCCCGTGTGGAAGGCGCTCTTCTGTCACCGCTGGGAGACGCTCAACTTCCGTCTGCCAGGAGCGTGCAATGGCGCCGTATCGCTCGTGATCTCCGACCAGCTGCGCCAGCTCTTCCCTAGCGGCGTGAGTGAAAGCCGCATGTACCAACTGTTAGCGCACGCGATCACACCGCTGCCGGCCTATGCGGATATCCAACAGACGCGACACTATCGAGGCAGTCTAGCCCTTGAACAAAAGTGAGTGACAGCGGGAATAAGCCGTTACATGTTGTTGCATTACAGTTAACGTTGTTTGCCTCTGGTGGTCAGTGTCGCGTCGCTTCATGCGCAACCTGTTAAGCCAACCGAAGTGGTCGACTTTGGATTTGATGGCGACATCCTGGGCGATGATCGCTGTGTGCGGTCCAACGCCCCGTTCCCTACGACATTCCACGTCGCGGTGTTTAAGCGCCAGAACCAGCAGACAAGAACGTTCGAGTATCATGTTGGTGTGGTGTCCAGTGGCTACTTTGAGATCTCCATTACCAAGCGTAGCAAGCCATCAGCGCGACGTGTACACGGCGAGGATGTAACATCAGTTGGACTGGTGACATCGCGCTTCCCACTGGTGGATCGACAGCCTGGCTGGGACTTCCGCTCATATGGATATCATGGTGATGACGGCCAGATGTTCCACTCCAACCGAGGACGCCAATTCGGTCCGGCATTCGGTAGCAACGACACTATTGGCTGTGGTGTGCGGCGAAACACGCGTGACGGCCGCTCCTTCGTCATGTTCACGAATAATGGCGAGGTGATTGGGAACGATAACAGCAGTATCGAGTGTGTGCACGAACTGTGGTATCCTGCAGTCGGTCTCGACTCATCGGATGCCATCCACATTAACTTCGGACAGGAACCGTTTGTCTACGACAGCATCGTCGATGAGATGCTGGAGGAGTGTATGGGCAACATCGATATCGTACAGCGGCAGCTGCAATGGTACGCCATCCACGACTCAGACGGTGAGAGTGTATCCAGCTCGTCGGCAAAGTCGTCGGGGTCGTTTAGCGCGAGTCCTATGGACGAGAGCGACGGCTACGACGAGTACGGTCTCGTCGAGGATTACGATGGTCCCGAGTGGCGCCGGTATGCGGCATCTGAGGCAAACTCCGACACTGAAATGTGGTGGTCGGAAGGCGAATGGAGCGATTAGTCGACTTTTCGACTGAAGCACGGGTACTCTACTTGACATCCTCCCATGGACCCCGACACATAGAACGATGAAGCACAGTGTCCATAGTGTATTCATATGTATTCATATCAATAAACATTCTTGTATTCATTGATTTCGTTGATTTGAGCAAGTTTGTTGCCACCCTTGCAAACTTGTGTTCCGAACATAATTTCCAAGCGGCATTAAGCCTGCCAGCACCATGCTGGACCTGCTGTCGCCTCTGCGTGGCTACATCGCGCAGAATCTGCAGTTTTATCTTAGCAAGTACATCGAGATTGATTTGAGCAAGTTTGTGTTGCCAAACTTGTGTTCCGGAACATAATTTCCAAGCCAGCCAGCACCATGCTGGACCTGCTGTCACCTCTGCGCGGCTACATCGCGCAGAATCTGCAGTTTTATCTTAGCAAGTACATCGAGGACATCCAGTTGGAGGGACTGGGGCTCTTTGGCGGTGATCTGGTGCTCAATGACCTAGAGATCAAGCGCCACGTGCTACGCGAGAGCCTCGAGATCCCCTCGAGCTTCGACTTCTCGCGCGGCTTCATCCGGGAGCTCCGTATCCACATCCCATGGACGCAGCTGCTGTCCCAACCCATCGAGGTGAAGCTCTACACTATTGAGCTCATCCTCACAGCCAAGAGTGACACGGAGCAGCGCGCAGCCAGAGCCGACACAACGCCAAAGGATGGGGACGTGGACAAGATCGAGCAACCCAAGTCCGGCTGGATCCACGACACATTGCAGAAGATCCTGGCCAACATCAGTGTGCAGGTGAACAACCTCGTGCTCAAGTACGAACACGACGATGTCGTGTTCTCCATCGCGCTGGGGGTGAGTCTGCCAGTTGCCGTTGAGAGAGTAATGCGTTGACGTTTTGCTATTGTGAGTGCAGACATTGGATTTTTATTCTGCCAGCGACAAGGACGAGTGGAAACGCAGCTTTGAAGAGCTGAAAGGAGGAAAACGAGCAATCTGCAAGCGGATTGACGCCAAAGATCTCACCATTTTTCTCGATCGATATACTAGTGATGGAGATACAAAAGACAGCCCAACTCAGGACCCAGTGAGACGAAAAGTGATTGGATACGAAATGCCGGTGCTCAGCAGAACATCAGCCTCAGTCCGAGCAAAGTTGCAGCTATTTCCCAATGCGGCGATGAACGACCACAATGGAGGAAAAAGCAAATTGAACTCACCTCGGTCTCCTGTTTATCGGGAGGGTCCTGCAGATTGTAATGGATGTGATGGTGGCAACCTTATAGATGTGGATGGATTATTTGCGTACAAGCCATCCGTGTTGTGCGACCCCTTCTACTACTACTCGTGCAACCGGTCTGGTGTGACGCCTATGTATGAGGCGGACGTTTTTATCGGTGAGCTGATCTTCTCGGTTAGCAATAGACAATTAGAGATGCTGAACCAACTTATTACGAGCGCAAGCCGCAAGATAGACCAAGCTCATGAGAAATCTCCTCTAGGACGAAATCGCGACGTACCGGGTGGTGGTATTAGTGTTAAGCTTGGCCCTATGCCCAACATTCCTGTCGTGGTTCCCCATAAAAACCAAATTGGAAGTCAGAAGATGGGCAATTCGGCTACGAAACAAGATTCTTGGTTCGGCTGGGCAATGAACGCTTTGAGCACAGCAGAAGGCGAGGAAGAGGACGAGTTAGTATCCGAATTGCTCGCTGAAACAAGAGGGGCTTTATTGAAAGTCCCGCCAGTCTGCAACGCTGGTGATAACCTGTTGGTAGATGATGGTCCTGTTACTAAGACTTCGTGTGTGCGAGTGTGCATCAGCTCAGCTTCTTTGACGTTACGCAAGCATGAAAAAGAGGAGCAGATGGAGAAAGAAGAATCTACAGTTTCTGAGGACGAAGAAGAGCTTGTTCCTGTTGCAAATCTTGGTATGGTGAAGGTTTCTTTGCAGACAAGGAAGAGAAAAATTGTCCGACCACCAGTACCGATTCTTCACTTGACACTGAGTTACGTAGCTCTGGAACTGTTATTGTCACGAGGGGAGGAAAAAAATGGAACAGATCTAGTGTTTGAAATTGAAAAAGTGGAGCTCGTGTCAGTTACTACCAATGAGAACCGAGAGGATTCAAAGCGCAAGAAAGGAAAGGTGCTACTCACGTGGGGATCAATTGATTCATCTCACTTCTCTGCGTGTGTATCACATCCATATTTTATTAACTCATTTTTTGGGGAAGAAACGACTCGATTGAATCAACGTGAGGCACGAAGTTTTGAAATCGTGAAAGTGAGCTTGGATGCTGACATCCCCGTCTGGAAAACGTTGGAGGTTGATTATGGTAACAAAGACTTGAATGATAACTCAGGCTCGCTATGCGACTGTTTTACAACATGGAGTGGAGAAGATGTTTGTTGCATCCCAATCACCATGATAGCTGAAATTTGTCAGCAGACCGTCAGGGCGATTGGAATTAAAGAACGAGTTCTTGACGGAGGTATTTTATCGAATGCAGTGTCAACAGCCTGGGCATCATGTGGATTCCCTATCTCAATTTCTGAAAGTATGTCGCGAACCTTCGTTTCAGCTGCGGAGGAGTATCGAGCTCATCGAAACCCAGACCTTGGATCACCGGAGAATCTAGTGCAACTCCTCCAACCACAACTGACTGCACTATTTTCTCGTTACACGCTGCATTCGTGCTCGGCGGTGTTGCTCAAGCCATCACCATCTCGCTGTAGTAATATTCGGCACCGAAGTGTTCATTCAGCGCTGCGCATGCGCTTGGCATCCACGTCAACCTTGTCTGATGTTGATGAATCTGGAGCTCCTGTAACAAAGGAAACAATTTCCAAAATGTTGGATATATCTATTGGTGCTGTTGAAGCTGTATTGGAGCCTTCAGCATGTTTGGAGATAATTGAAGCGTTGTCAAACATCTCTCGCAAGAGTGAAGATGACATGAGCAAATCGACGGTGGAAATTAGTGAACCTTTCGCAGCAGGAACTGAGAGAATGGAACATAATATTAAATCGGTTATGCAGAATGATACCACATTGATCACGGTAAGCAGCGTCCATATTCGTGTGCCAACTGTGCTTGCAAATTCGGGGCAAAATGCTGTTGGAGCAAGTTTTCGTGGTGGGTTAAATGTGGTTGCGAAAGATGTTGCGTGGTTGGGAATTTTTCACCCAGGCAACAAAAAATGCCATTTAGAGATTGCCGTTTTAACTGGTGATTTGGAACAAGCCCACAAAGAATCTACACTGTTTCCGCTGATAGAAGCACTCGGAGTTGAGCTGTTGATCACGGAGAAATCTGTCGACGCAGGCGACAACGATGGGTTATTTGCAAACATAAACAAACTGAGGATTGGATTAAGCTTATCAGTCGTAAATGAAGTGGCATCCCTGGTTAACAACCTAACAAGCCCTGTTGGATACCCTATTGAATGGGACCCAACGAATTTGACCGCGAAGATGTTGCAAATTTCTTTTCAGATTGAGGCATGCGGAGGTGCTTTTTCTAGGATCGTTTCGAATCGACCCAGATTAGTGATGGCCCAGCGTCAAACAATGAAGGCTGAAATTGAATCAGTCAGCATCAGTATGGCAAAAGCAAAACTCAAGCCCAAATTCAGCCATTCCTTTCTGCAATGTGGTATTGCACCGATGGCAATCCGAGGTGCTGAAGTCGGGACTCGTTTTCTTAAGATTGAAGTTTCTCAAGAAAAGTCATCGGGCACAATGAACGCTGTACCGCTACTAGGCTCTGTTGGTTTGTTTTCCCTAAACCCTGGATTACTTGCAACTACGAGCACAAACTGTCAGATCATGATCAAAGCGCAACTAGCACGAGTGTGCATCGAATTACAAGGCTTGTGTGAGGTCACAAATGCAGTATTAGGACTTGCGAATGAAATCATCGCGAATATTGTGGGCAGAAAGGAGTCGAGGTCACCTCACGGAGGGGCTGAAGTCAGTGAGAAGAAGCTCACAAACAACGGTCCAACTGGGTGGTCCTTTACTTTTGATCTGAAAGCTGGCGGTGGAGTGGTACGGGTGAATGAAGCACTTGAATTAAATCTTCCGCTAATGTCATTATCATCGATGGAGATTGATACAGGGTTGACGCATCAATCAATACCTGGAGGAGAGCTCAAGCTTTTATTCACTATGGGAGGCTTGTCATTAATCATATCCGAAAGCGGAGTTCTAAAGGGACTGGGAGACCCCATGGTATTGGACCTTCAAGACATCGAGGCTTCTGTAAACCTAGTACACAGATTTGTTGAAAACCGCCACGCTTACTCAGTCGATGCTACGCTTCATGTATCGGGAATCCAGCTGTCGCTAACTCGACTAAAGGTAAGCGGCACTTGGTTGTTATTTTAACAGTATCACTGCTCGCTGCTAACGGTATGTATGTATTGTGTAGCTTTTGTATCTTATGAAAAATCCCTTCCTGCAACCAAAATTTCAACCAAAACGCTCGGAAGCTTCTCAGCCAAAGAATGACGAGGATAACAGTGGATCTAATTTACGCAGTCGGTGGTATTGGAGGTTAGGCGTTCAGGTTGGCCAGGTTGGTGTCTCGTGTGCGGCTAACATCAATCATCACACAAATCACCGTAAGAGACAGATTCGAGCACTCGTGGATGGCAAAATGACCAACATTGGTCTAGGTATTCGGGTCGGCAATCACCACCCCAATAAGAATCATCTCCAACCAACTGCACGTGGTGTATTCACAGATATTCAAGTATCTGTTAGCAATATTCGAGTTGTCGAGAGACTTCAGAACGCAAGACGAGAGATTCAGAGTGGATTTGGAGAATTTTTACGTCTACCAGAGCATGCGTTCTTGAGTGTTTTGGTGTGTCTGGAAATGCCTGATCTGAAGTGCTTATCAGATACATTTTTCGTTCAAAACAGTAATACTTCCGCTCATCAAACGCTGCCATCTGCAATGCTTTCGTGGTATTTAACAAGTAGCATCGCCAAAAGGTTTCAAGAAGCAAGTGTCGAATGGCATCACCAAGAAGCTGGTAGAATGCAGTCCACCGCAGAGATTCCTTTGGTTGTAATCTGGAGCGATTTTGGGAAGACTGTTCACTCATTTCCACTCTTTTCCGGGTTTTATCGCAATTACAGCGAAACTGGCACCCCTTACCATGTTCTTGCAGGGTCTATGGATAGTATCGACGTTGCTATCACAACATCAAGCTTATATTGTCTCGCTTCAGTATTACAAGTTTGTGGTGGTGAACCCCAAGAGCCATCTCCAAACATCAACGCAACTGAAGATGTCAAAGCTGATGATCCGACGAGTGTTCAGCCTTTCCTTGATGGGACTTCACCAGGATATTTGGCGGGTGTGGAGATCTCTCTATTTCTTGGTCAAATGCGCCTTATATTTCCTAGCGAAAGTCTCATGGATTCTATTCTATCGAGACAGCCTATTGTACATGGAAACGCTGTCGTCGTGTTGGAATCATTGTCAGTGGCATCTGCCGTACGAAATGACATCTCGTTGGAAGGATTGGGATATCCTCCATTTAATTCTAGGATTCTACCTAGGCGTCCCACCGTTCATACACAACGATTTGGTCAGTCACAGCTTCGAGTTGGATGCAGAGCCGGCAACATTTCTGGGTTTGTTGCCGGGTTGAAATTGAATGAAACATCACTTGATCCCAGTGTGCTTGAGGTATTAGGACCATTTGAAAAACACGTCGGTTGGATAGCGGGACATTCAGCGTATTTCTTCAATGCGGAAACGTTTTGGTCACCGCTCAACGTGGCATGCAACATTGAGGAACACCTGTCTAGCAACGACAGCAGAGATACAGGAGTAAAAACTTCTGCTAGCATTATTTTGACAAAATTACGGCTCGATTTACATAAACCATCATTTGAAGTATTGGTCTCACGGCTTGCGGGGATAGTTCGAGGAATTGGTGCTCTACGACGATCTATCGCGGCGCCAGTACAGTTGGAGTTGATTCCTGTTCAATTATCGAGACCGGAGAAGTCATTCTCAAAGCTGGAGTGTGCTAATCAACGTGAATTATCGATTTCGTGCGATGGAATCGAAGTAAACGCGTTTGAGAAGAGCAGATCTATTCATATTCGTGTCGGATCCATTTATATTTCGCACAATGTATCATCAGTCCTTTCCGGTAGTGCCTCTGTGCAGAATTTGGTTATTGGCCACCGTCCAAGCAAGGCGGCAGTAGAAGAAGTAATTTTTGGAGCGAATCTTGACCCAAGTGTATGGCAACTTGCTGTGGAGAACTATCCTGAGAAATTGATTGCTGCCCGTTGGAATTTTAGTGATCGCACGGAGGGAACTCTGTTTCTTGATGTACAAGCTTATCAACTTCATGTATCGCACCACTTTATAGTAGCGGCTGCTGGATTTACTCATACACAACCTGAATTCTCATTCTCGGAACTTTGCCAAGAGCAGAAGATAAAAGAGCATCCAGCGGAGCGCAAGCTATTCACTTTCCAGCAAAGATGGAATATAAAGGTGCTCGTAGCTCCGAGTGTGGCGTCATATTGGAGACAAAATCCCACAAAAAGAGGAAGGTCTGGTGTTTGGATCACTTCTGGTCAACTTTTTGTGAGCGTGGGAGTTGGAACAGATGAAATGGCTCAAGAAACGCTACGTACGTATGGGTATGCAGTCAACGAAATCAATCGTTTTGCCGCTGTACCTACACTAGAAATGATGTTGAACCTGGACAAGTTTGGGATTAACACTTCCGATAATCTGCCCTCATTGGAGGTTCAATTTCAAAGAAACTCAGTTGGCCCAGTTCCAACGCTTACTTCTAGTACATGGCAACAATTTTCTAAGTACATCAGTGTTATGGCTGAGGCTCAGCGCCTGGTATATGACTGTAGCATTCGAATTACTGGAGACCAACATCAAATGCTTGAGCGAGTAATGGTAGGTGAAACGGGGGTGTGTTTACTGTACACTGATTTGGCACAGACCAATATTCAGGTGGAAGTGAACGAACTATGCGTAAAACTTTCGTCGTTTTCGCTGTATGCGATACAGTCACTGTTGACTGCGCGAAGTGAAAGCAACAAGGAATATTTAACTGAACGTCTACATTGTGATAGTGAGAGTGATGTTATCATTCAAAGGAAAACTAGAAGGGAGAGTTTCGAGGATTTTTCAACTGATGATTTTAAAGTCCTGAGGCGCATGGCAGAAGCTCGTCGACCATCACCTGGAGAACTTGTGCTGGCGGAGGCTCTCTTGGTTGAAACCCAAAATGCTATATCGAGCGGTTTATCCCCTGTTGCTCGCGCAGAGGTTCACATTCAAGTAGACTCGAATATATTCAACATTGACGTAGCTGATGTGATAGCGTACCTTGGGAATTGTAATGAGCCTTGGGGTGCCGAAAATCATGGGCCAAACGGAGAACGATTTTCCTATACGGAAATAGGAAACAAGACTCACTGCTGGATGGGAATGCGCTGGTGCTATCATATTCCACGCAAAATAGTCAAAATTGTGGCTAACCCTTTGCCCATTCCTCCCACCGGAATTCCAAGGGGCTGGCCAATATGGAGCTGGAACGAAGGTGAAGAAAGTGACTCGAGCCGGTTTTGTGACATTTTCTGTCAATTGAGGTGCTGGGATAGCAAGAAGGCATGCTACGTAGTCATTTGCGAATTCTACGTTCCATGGGAGCGTCCATCGATGAGTGCTGGTTCTGACGGGATGGAAGAAGCAGATAAACCTGGAAGTTTCGGAGAGTTGATGAGCCAATGGTTTGACGATGGCATGGAGAAAATTCGGTACCGAGCGAAGCTACTTGAATTTGGTGCCCAGACCAGGACGATATGTTTCGACAATGAATATTCGTCAGATAACTGGGAGTTAAGATGGAGAAGTCCTTTACAGGGTGAACAGGAATCTGAGGTACGCAATGTTAATACAAGTGGCGTTACTAACGGAATTAACCATCATATTGTATTCTGTAGGTCAAGCAAAAACGATTCGTGGTGAACGCCTTACTGGCTTCCTCGCTACAGGTGCATTCGATTTTGGCATACAATGCGTACCAGCGTGCAGTTTCAAATATCACACTCCCACAAGCTACATTATCTATCAGCCATGTGGGATCAGAGAATGACTGCCACGATATTATTACCGCTGAGGTCAACGACACAGTGCTCTCATGGGCGGCGTGTGGGGACTCTCGCACAAGGACACTAAATGTGCGAGTATCTTCGGCAGTACAAGTGTACCTTGACAACATGGTGCAGCTATTGACTGTTTCAGTTATTCCACGTACTACCATTGACGCGGTGGCTGATGTTTCTGAAAAGGGTGTGGAGGTGTCTACTTTAATTGGCCCTACCTCCGTGTATTTGAACCACACGTCCATGTTGGTAGTTTCTGCAATTCCAAAATTTCTCCAAGTGAATCCGAACGCATCCCAGTTAATTACAGCGATAACAGACGAAAAGTTATCCGGAATCCGGATTAAGATTGTCAACTACAG
Source organism: Phytophthora megakarya (assembly GCA_002215365.1). Classification (NCBI taxonomy): domain Eukaryota; phylum Oomycota; class Peronosporomycetes; order Peronosporales; family Peronosporaceae; genus Phytophthora; species Phytophthora megakarya. Next base: position 52,066 of record NBNE01000026.1, read on the forward strand.
TGGAGTGGATATTTGGTATCGACAAGAAGGGACATCCGAGTGCTTAGTTTTACCTGTAAATGCTAGCGCAGGGTATAGCTGGCTTTCATTGGCAAATAGCCCGTATTATCATCTTCGTTTTGCCGTCAACGATCCTTGCCAAGAGCTAGGTGGTGGTCTCATCAGTGACAAAAACCAAGCTGACTGTGCTCAATCATTGCACGGAGATCCCCGTTGGTGTGACCCGTGCAGAATCAAAGACAATTGTGTCACTGCACGATTCTTTAGTGGTCACGGCTTTGTGTGGGTTTGCGTCGAATTGAATGGCTTACAAACGGTAGTGACACTTCGCTCATCACTTACTGTCCGTAATAACTGCGACTTCCCTGTGCGGATTAAAGTGAACAATCAGATCATTGAACAAGCGGCTTGTGGAAGAGCCAATGAAGTCTACCCAGGTAATCCTATTATTCAGCACCATCATCCCAACTGTATTTCATTGGATGGCTCAGCGTGCACGGTCACGACGTCTGCAATAATTGATTCCAGTGATGCCTGTATAATGATGGAGTCTGTGTCGGCTGTCGATTTCAGTGTCAACGGTGATGCTTGGTGCAGCGTTTCTATACAAAATAATATCCCTCAAGAGTTTGACCTTGTAAAAATTATCGACAGCGAAGCGGATGGAAGCAAGAAAGCACAGTACAGTTTTGTTACCCTCCTTCCTGGGAATTCCGACGATACTATTCATTTCGCATGGGTTAATATTGCTCGTGCCCAGTGCAGAACTGTACTACCTACAGATTTTGATCCTTTGCAACCTCATATATCACGACGGTATACGTGGCTGGACATGACAATATGGCCAGCAATTGCTGTGGAAAATGTTATGGACATTCCCATAACACTCAACTTCTCACAAATGGTAAGACATCTCGTGCTTTACCATATCCGTAGATACGTACTAATATTTTGGTGCAACTTTGTTGGTTAGGCAATAACTGTCAGTATGAAAATTGCCCCATGGAACGAGCATAGTTTATCTACGATTAATCCGTTTAAGCCGGTCAGTGTTCAATTGGAGTATGACCAGTGTTCAAACAGTGAACAAAAGTCTCCGAACTCACAAGAGTTTCAATTGGAATTCACCACTCCTGTAGAAAAAAAATATCATATTTTTGAATTTGAGAGCTGCAGAGTGGTCGCAAGCTTTTGCAATAACCATCGCCCGATGATCCGAATTCGAACAGAACGAGTTCTTAGCGTTGCGAATATGACATCAAGCACTTTGAACATTAAAATTGGCACCCCTCTCGGAAATCAACGAGCTCTGGAAAAAGTTGGTTCGTGTGCCGAACGGTCGATTGGGTTTTCAATTACCAGCAATCGCCTGGTGATTTCGATCGCGGCAGTTGAAGACTCGAACAGTAAGTCAGATCAGGTGGAATGGTCCCCAGAAGTCTCAGTGAATGTGAAAGGTGAAACAAAATCGATTATTGTGTCATCTGGGAGGCCGGATATGCGGAGTTTGGCCAGTGCATACTGTATCGATTTGATAGCCTTAGATGGATACTTAAAACTGGTCATCCGTCCACAAGTTGTCATGATCAACTCAACGGTAAGGAATGTTATATTTGTTGTGGATATGTCCAGTACTTTTGGAATCTAACTTGAATCGATAGAATTGTGTTCTCAAATGTATTCCTACAGATGGCCACGGAAATGCACTGGTGGAAGACGATGAGTCTGCGGTAAGCGCACTCAGTGATATTATAGCAGAAGTAAAATTGAGCTAACCAGCAGTTATCATTTCTAAAATTGACAGTTGATCTCGGGGAACGACGGAGGGTGGAGCGTACCTGTTTGTCTGCACAAAGAGGTTAAAAAGCGAAGTATTACCGCTGATGTTTCATCTTGGTTGAGCTCGAAGCTATCAAAGCGTCCAAGTGAGGATTTATCAAATGCACCAAAACAAGCATTAGTAGCGAAGTTATCGTGCTCCTTTCGGGTGAGTCTAATTGAAGATGGATACGAGTGGACAGAAGAGATAGCGGTGTTGCTCCCGAAAATTCCTCTCCTGGTCACCCCAGACGGCAAGTTGACAATTGTTGAGCCTCCTTCTACAGCATCATCGACACCAACCACACAAGACGGTTTGTATCCCGCTCCTTCTACGACCACCTATAGAAGGCGTTTGCTGATCCGACACCGCAATTTCAAGCATAAGATGCTGACCTACACGATGACTCAAAAGGGAAAATCTATCCACATTATGTTTTTTGTGGATCATCAGCCACCCGTAGTCATCCACAATCAATGGCAGAATATGTTGGGATTCCGAAACGTGTCATTCTCATCGGACCCGGAGGGTGTTGGAGGTAACTTTTACTTGGAGTACGACTGGGGACTACAGGTACGATACCTCTATTTACCTTACAGGACTTCCCTCGATGGTATTGGTGTTGAATTGATCTTTTGTTCATTTACTGTAGGTTTCTGCTAAACAACATGGATCAATAGCGAATGAGGCCTCGGAGACTGACACTGATTCAGAGAGCAGGTTGCTAAGTGACTGGTTAGCCGCTTCATCGCAGTCATTGGAGAACGTTGACATACCAGATATGTCAAGCACGGAGCGCATGCGGTTCCAGATCGGAACGCCGGAATACGGATGGTCGAATGCAATTTGGCAAGTTAGTGGAATTCAGTTCGCGTCATTTACCAGTGACACTGACAAGCCTGGACCTACCTTCTTAGTCATGTGCTACTATCGAGCAGGGTCGTGGCTTTTATCCATTATATGCCTTGAGGATCCAAGTCGTGACAACCAATCGAGTCCAAATCTATCGTTGATTTTGCCTTCAATGGCATCCCCAGAGAAAACAGAACAAGCTGCGTCAGCATTCTTGAGAGTTGGCGTGGTTATGGAGGAGTTATCACTTCATTTTTGCGACGAGCACGATCCTGTACGGGGTACGAGAGGGATGATCTTGTATCCAGAGATATTACACGCGTCTTGTAAAGGGGTATCAATTGTGTTTTCCACGGCTTCAGATCCACCAGAAGCTTCCCGACACAGCACACGGCTGGGTTATCTGTCGCACATTCGTTCGTACACGACCCTCTTCGTTATGATCGAAGATATTGAAGTCGGGCATTTTTTACAAAGGTGCAACTTTCCAGTGATACTTTGCTTCCCTGAAGCTCACGCATCAAAGGACTTGCTGCAATTGGATCGGGTAGCGAAACGTGAGAGGCTGGGAAGCCTAATGGGAAGACTACTTGACAAGCAGTTACCCGGTGCAGAAAATGCGAGTTTAGCTACCAGAGTCATTTACACGAATATGTGGGACCCCAACAGCATCCCTTCTTATTTCCACAGCATTGAATTGAAGTTGGCTCCCGCCGTCCTCCAGGTATGTACCTTTATTTTATTAGGTTGTTGTGTGTGGTCTTAAACTGACAGGTTTGTTTCTGATATACTAGGTGGAAGACGATATCTTGCTATACATGAATGCATATCTGCGACCAATGATTGAAGCTCTTGAAGGAGAGACTGCTTCAAGAGCGACATTCAGCAGTGAAGACCAGGTTTCGGTTACATCGTGGAGCTTGTATGCATACGAATCAGCAGCGGTAACCAAACAGCGAAAAGTGTACATTGAACATTTAGGAATCAGCAACCTCCAGGTGACCATCACAGCGCGTGTGACAATTCCAGTGCTCAACAGTTTTGATGGTACACCTCTTCACTTCGGATCTACGGAAATGCGCGAAGTGTTTTCATTTCCTGATCAGCTGTACAAGGATTTGGCAGCAGACTATGTCGCCGATACGATCGTCCGCTCTCCGATGTTGCTGATGTCGCTCAACATTATTGGCAACCCAGCGTAAGTGCATGGCTGTATTGTTAGCTATCTATGCATATGGACTGACTTTTCGTTTGGCTGCAATAATACAGTGGCTTTCTTCGGAGCTTCGGTCAAGGAGTGCGAGATTTGGTTGAAATTCCCTTGGCAGCGTCAAGAAATGGATACAATCCATGGGTACTCACGAAGGGCGTAGTGGGCGGTATTGTCTCCTTTCTAGGCCACGCCACGGCAGCAACGCTCACTTCTGTGTCTGGTTTCTCGTATTCTTTCTCGCGAACAATGGATCAACTTACGCTTCCACCAGACGAGCTACGGAAGCGCCATTACACGCGGCCAACACACTTGTCATCAGCGCTTGCTAACGGTCTGGGTTCGCTGGGATCGAGCGTTGTAGGTGCAGCAGCAGGAGTGATAACTACACCACTCGCGGTTTACAAGGAGCGCCAAATGCAAGGTCTCGATACTGGCCTTCGCAACGTCGTAGGTGGTGTTGGTATGGGACTGGTTGGCATTGTCGCCCGACCAATGGGTGGAGTAGCGTCGCTAGTGTCCATGACATCGGATGGACTGCTTTACGGGATCGGAGGTAGTCGCGCACCTTTTGCTGACTCTGTGTCGCGTTTTGATGCGCAACCAAATGAGCTGCTCCGTTACAAGCTTAAAGTACTGCCGGATGCGATCGGAAGCACTTTAATCTTTGCGCATGGAATATGGGTTGTTCAGGACGAGAACAAGCTGCTGATTTTCGAGCAGGAGCTTTTCCATGACATCGGATGGACTGCTTTACGGGATCGGAGGTAGTCGCACACCTTTTGATGACTCTGTGTCGCGTTTTGATGCGCAGCCAAATGAGCTGCTCCGTTACAAGCTTAAAGTATTGCCGGATGCGATCGGAAGCACTTTAATCTTTGCGCATGGGATCTGGGTTGTTCAGGACGAGAACAAGCTGCTGATTTTCGAGCAGGAGCTTGACTACGTCTCACAAGATCAGTTGGAAGCAGCGGAAAACGAACCGATCCGAAGCCTTTTGCTTGCGGACGATACGGCTGATCGTCTGCTTCAAGTAACAGTTGTGTGTTCGAACGATTGCATGTATGTTGTTGGAGTGGGCGGGTGCCAAAACCAAGCAGTGTTGGCTCGTACATCGTTAGACTCGATTGAGGCGATTGAAGAGAGTCTCAAGGAAGCTACTGTTCTAGATTTGGGCATCAAGACGCTCACTAGTGCAGAATGGCTTCGCTTGCGGCTTCCACCTCGCCAAAGACGACATCTAAGCCACCAGCTGCGACTTTGGCTTGCTCAAGAAGCAATTTAGCAATTTTGTAGGGTCGTAAAAAATAGTACACGTACACAGCGTGCCACCAAACTAAGCTTATTACAGTCTAGCACCACCACGTTTAATGTCACTAAATACACTAGAATCAGAATCAGAAGGAGACAGTGACGTGTTTTTTCACTTAAAACTGAGCCAAGTCAACCGACGAGACGACAAACCGCCAAGTCCGACTAGCTCAAGATGAAGGCCGGTTACCAACCTTATGGACGCGTGAGCTCCCGTGGAGACGTGCGCAGAGGCGCCGGCTGGGACCTGCGCGTGGCGGTACTCATGGTCTTCCCCGTCATCTGCCTCGTCGTCGTTCTCTACGAGTTCCTCTATCTGCAGGAGTACGCAACCAATGGGGCAGCCGTGGAGGATCGTAGCGTCCACCTGCGTGCCGATCAGGAGGTGGCAGCGGTCTTCACGCCCGCTCCAGAGCCCACAACCCCTCCTTCTATCGTCAACGGACGTAGTACAATCATCTTGGTGGCCAACTATCGAGACTCGGCCAGGTACCCAATCACGACTGCAATGAACCCTTCATGGACGTGCACTGAGACGTTTTGCTCTATTCTCTTGTGTTGCAGGTGCTCGGAGACACTACGCTCGATCTTCGACAATGCGGCGGCCCCTGACAACATCAAGATCAGTATCTACGACCAGATTTACCCAGCGGAGAAGGAACGGCAGTGTGTCGATATCTTCTGTGAGCTCGTGGGAGAGGAATACTGTCGCCGCTCGCAGATTGTGTCATCTCAGATCGATGCTGTCAATGCGACGGTAGGGAATGTGCAGGTCGTTACCCAGTTGTGCTCATGTCTGATGGAATTCTGTCATAGGGACCGACTGCAGCGCGATACGAGACGGAGAAGGCCATCACGGACGAGGATTTCTGCATGACCATCGACTCGCATTTGGTTTTCATCCCTGACTGGGATGAGAAGATCATTTCGCAGTGGGACTCGCTGGAGAACCCCAATGCCATTATCTCAGTGTACCCTAAGTCCACGGAGCACCTGACCAAGCACGACGTGGATGACAAGGTTCAGCTCATGTGTATGTCCCGCATCGAGACAAAAGACCCAGACTCAATGGTGCAGTACGCGGCTCCCATGTGGATCGACAAGAAAGATACGCCAAAGCCACGACTGATGTCACAGCTTGCCGGGGGATTCAATTTTGGAGGGTGCAAGCAGGCGAAAGAGGTGCGGAACGACCCGTATACACCATACCTCTTCCACGGTGAGGAATATTCGCGTGCAACACGACTGTGGACTGCTGGGTATGATTTCTACGTGCCTTCAGAAGACATCGCTTACCATTGGTACGAGAAGCGAAAGGTGGTGTGGGAACGAGATTGGAGCGAGCGATACGTAATACAGCAACCATCCAAGCGCCGCATCCGCTACAACTTGGGTTTGCCCGTTACGAAAGAAGATTTTGACCGTACGGATATCGACAAGTTCACTATGGGCAACAAGCGTACGTTCGAGCAGTGGAAAAACTTCTCTGGTATCGACCCGCTGGCAAAGTTTATTTCGAGTGATACCATCCAGTTCAACAATTGCCGCGAGCTCCAGTACGTTCCGTACTAAACCAACACATTGTAGCAACAGCAGTAGAAGTTGAGGTGAGAATGACACGCAGCCAGGGCTGTCGGAAGTACGAGCGCATCGCCGTTCATCAATGCATGTTCGAGAAATGACCTCCGAAGCTTCGGTCCCATGTTTTAGTTGTGAATGCCTGAAAAGCATGTCGGAGCTACAGTCGTGTGCGAATCCACGCCGTGTGGTGCTCGCCCCCTTCACAGTACGGCTGGCCACGCAGCTTTCTTGGTGGATCGATTTGTCAACGTCGTTTAGTTTCCATGCATCTGGTACGAACGCTGCTTGTGTAGGACTTCCAGAAACAATCAGGTCAAGCTGCGGCACTCCACCATCACTGGCATCAAAACTATGAAGCACGAATAAATCCCAAGCGATATGTGTGTATGTAAAATACCCAAATACCTATCGAGCGCTTGTGCTGCTTTAGCGCAGGAACTCCTCATACCCTTCCATGCCTTCCAAGTACAACTCGTTGCCGATAGCTCGATCTCGTCGCTCTTCCCTTTGTTTCTGCAATTTCCTCTGTGTCTTGGAGATATTTGGCTGTTTCCGCTTGCGAGCGAGTCTGTCCTGCATCCGTTGCGCCTCACTACGTCCATCCGCCGACATCCTGGCCTGCTGCTCGTCGTGTGGTGGGAAGTGTGTGACTCGAGTCTGCTGGGTCTGCAGTCCAACGCCCGCTCTGTCCGTCTTGAAGATCGTCGCTATGGGCGTCACTTTGCCGTCACCTGCAGATCCCAAGCCGCCGTTTTCCTGCCAGCCCATGGACTTGAGCATCTGATAGCCGCGATTTGTCTCGGGCAGCCAGACTAGAGACGTCAGTTAGGAGGCAACCGCAGATCTACAGTCTCGTACCTTTGCGCACTGAGACGCCTTTGGAGCGCGAGAGCAGATGCGCCGTCGTCTGATCATGTTCAGACACGCTCGAGTCCTTGACGTACACGTTGCAGGCAGCGCAGAAGTACATCGTCGCTCTTGGTAGGTGGATGATTGGGTAGAAATGAGACTCAGCACCGGAGAGCTGCACACGCGCGATCTACGTGACTGAAGACCGTCTCGAGCTGCAGCGGCGTCGAGAAAGCTACGACCAACACTCCGAACGGGAGCTTCTCCACCACGAGACCGCGTGTTCTGCCGCTCGAGACAGCGCAAATGCTCGAAAACGAAGCGGAGACAACGTGGAAGACGCACCCGCCAAGTCTCAGAGCAGGTGTCAAGCTCAATGTCGACTGTATGAGTGGCTGGTGTCTCTTGTTCTCCTCTTGAATGGCCTGACGCGTGAGGCGGAGACAACGTGGAGGACGCACCCGCCAAGTCTCAGAGCAGGTGCCAAGCTCAGTGTCGACTGTGTGAGTGGCTGGTGTCTCTTGTTCTCCTCTTGAATGGCCTGACGCGTGAGCTGGTGGAAGAGGGCAAGAATCTGCACAGGATCCACGTCCAGCGAATCGCGTGAGGACGCTTGATAGCGATACTCGACGCGACCCGAGAGACTGAAGACACACACTTCGTCGTACGAGGTCGAAGGACACAGAAGATCACGCAGGAAACTGCGCCAGTATCGACTGTTACGAGTGTCACGAGGCATGCGAGTCCTAGCTGACAAATCTGAAAGTGACCGAGTGTACTGAAGTACTTAAGTATTGGAAATGGCTACAGTCCGAAGACTCGCATAATGGCACCGAATGTGTGGGTGGAGATTTGCTGCTTGTAGCGCTTGGTGCACTGCCGCAACTTGGGGACGTCCACTTTGACGCGTTTACTAGCGAGTAGAGCTGTCATCCGTGGAGAGCTGAGGAACTGGACGACAATGCACAAGTAAGACCATTTGACTGCCACTCTGCAACCTCGTACGTGGTCTTCTACCTGACAGAGCTGCGTGACGTTCTTCGGTTTCTTCGTAGACGAGCATTTCTCAAAGTCCACGAATGTGCATCGCCATCCCACAGGCTGCTGCACCGAGCGGTGCACGATAATGTGGCGGTGAGGGTGTGTCATCTCTTCCTTGTTCACGCCCATGAGGTCCATAGCAAAGCACTGGCCCGTGTCGACGTTAGTGACCACAACACAGAGCAGACAACACAGCAACGACTCGTGCTATTATATACCTGGCACAGCATCTCACGGACGACCCACATGGCGTTGGCGGGTGTCGCGACTGCATCGTTTTCGCCCAGGAACTCCACCACGTTCTTGCCTTCGAGGCGATCGCACAGGAACCATCCGTCCCCAGCATCGAGCAGCTTTGCGCCAATCCCCATGCGGTTCGCCACGCGCAGCCAACGCGCCTCTAACGTCACAGAACCAGCGGAAGTCGCGTCTGCTGCGAGTTTGGCTACCACCGGAGCGTCGTTCAACCGCATTTCACCTGCATACAGGACGCCACGTTTGCCTCGAGCGAAGAAGCGAAGGTTGGCCACACTCGACGCCAACGCCTTGAGCGCCTCGTCCGCGTGAGTCCCAGTCGTCGACGTGAGTTTGTCGAGCTTGGTCTCTTCGAGCTTCCACTTCTTCCATCTGAGCAGCAATGGACAGTATCAGCACGACCACCCAAAGAGTCGACGCGCTCTATTACTTCAGGATGAAGTACCGTTCAAGATGGGCCGATTCTCCTGCGGGTGGCTCGCATACACCAGTCAATGCATTGACTTGAGTCGCTCCGCACTGCTGGAACAGGGCGGACTTGACGCTCTCACGCTCGTCACTCGCCAGGAACGCCTGCAGCGCCTCAAAGCGCGTCAACACGGCCACCTGCCACATCGTCTCACTGGTCTCGCAAGTCCACACCTTACCGGTACATGGATACATGTAGAGAATAAAACCCGATTTCAACCGAATTTCGGGGTGGCTTGTTTATCACAGCCGAATCAAACCGGATAAAATGCGGTTGGATTCGAATTTATCCGGTTATGCGTTTTACCAAGTAAACCCCGAATTCGAATTTATCCGGTTATGCGTTTTAACGCAACGCAGTCAAGTTGCATCTCTTCCTGGCGAAGACGGAGGGCGTGTGGCTGACGGAAGTAGACGTGAAGAAGGGTGTAAGTGACGCCAGTGGCCTGACGCCGTTGGATATTGTGCGAGCAAAACTACGCCGTGTTGGATTATCGGATGAGCAAGTGAGCGATGTGGATGAAGATGACGAAGCAGCCGGAAATGGCCCTGTGCACGTGCATGGTGGTGGTTCCGGACCAAGGGACCTTGACTCCAATTGTCTCTCCAAACGATGTTTTCGATCACTGCAGTGGTCTATTCTTCTCACAATTCTTCACGGTTGACCAAGTTGGTGATTGGATCGAATTTTCGTCGTTGCTACTGTTAACGAGACGTCAGAAGCTCTACATTCGCTCTTCGTACAGAGTGATCGCCGACCAAGCACTGTTGAATGCAGATGGGAACATGGTCAAGTATGCTGTCGTCACGGGCACGCCTGGGATTGGCAAGTCGGTGTTCGTCTACTATGTCATGTGGAGCTTGATCAAGGACAAGTAGCGTGTGCTGCTTTTTGACAGCGAGGGGGATTTCTACTTTGATGGAACGACTATGTTCACCTGCGAGGCACTTCTAGCGTGTGCTGCTTTTTGACAGCGAGAGGGATTTCTACTTTGATGGAACGACTATGTTCACCTGCGAGGCACTTCCTCGCAAGTCCAACCTACAGTTCTGGTCAACTGATTTGTGGTGCCTTGTTGATTCGCTGGACCCAACAAGTATTCCTGGACTTCCATATCGGCGATGTTCAGTACTTCTCGCAAGCACACCGCGGCGGGATTGCATTGGTGAATTCATGAAGCTTGCTCCTACTCTAGATGTTTTCTACATGCCACTGCGGTCAAAAGAAGAACTGGCGACAATTACTCCCTTGCATCCACATGCTGCAGTTGCGTGGCAGAATCGATTTGAGTGTCTCGGTGGTGTGCCTCGCCTGGTGTTGCAAGACATTGGAGTAACCCCACAAGCTTTGCTGATGTCCGCATGCAACAGTTGTTCTCTCGATGATTGCATGTGGTTGGTGTCCATCTACTCCGAGATCAACTCGAATACCAAGATCACTCAGATTTTGATTCACATCCATAGCCAAGAACGGTATCGAGAGTACGAAGTTGCTTATGCATCAGAATTGGCAATGCAAGTGATTGCTCGAACAAAGTGGCGATCGGATCGCGCGAAAATGCAAAACCTTCTCGTTCGTGCGATGGAAACCCGCTAGCACAATCGCTATGCGGATACATCTTTGAGCCTCACTCCATGGATCTGTTGGAGCAGGGTGAAGCTATCGTGTGTCGAAAGCTGTTGTCTGGCGCTGCAATGCGATCAAACGCAAACAAAGCACCCCAAATAATGAAGATGAAACAATCGACATCCCATGGTCATCGCAGCCTCGTCAAATAGAGGAGCAGGTGAAAGTTGGTCAACATGCAAATCAGCTGTACAGTACGTGCCTCGGTCATCGAATTATACTGCTATTCATGCGTGGATGCCGCAGTTCGGTGGATTTCAGATGACTGTGGAAAAAACGCATGGCATCAAGGGCGGGGCGGCAGATGATTTGGTGAAACTGGGTCCGAATGGCAATCGACTCTTCTTTTTGCTTCCACCACTCTACTACAAAACTTTCACCAAGAAGACACCTCAAGCCATCGAGCAGTTTGCAATCCTTGTTCCGTATCCCGAACAGGTGAAATGAATGAGTGTTTCAACGCTTCATTGACATCAGCTTCTCTTTCTTGGCCTACCAAGACATTACTTCGTCATCGATAAGTGCATCACGCACAATTATATTTTGATGATAAATTTAAAGTTAGTAAAATAATATACATGTACAAAGATGACGTACTCACCTGAACCAAGGAGCGCATTAAGGTGGTGCAGAAGTGCTACTACCAGCTCACATGTGAAGCTCGTTTGACGTATCAAAAGGGGTACAACGACAAGAAGAGAGAACAGATTCGTGCCCGCAAGCGAAAGAGACAAATCAGCGAGCAGAACGACAGAGACGGGAGGAAGAGGCATCGTATATTGCTCGGGAATACAGTTCCTACATGTACAAGTCCAGCAGGAACTTCTTGTAGAGCATCATGAACTTGGCCAGGAAGGCCTCGAAGTGGAAAATGTCCTTGGAACCACGTTGCATGCGGTGTTCGTAGTACGATGCCCACGCCACTAGCTCGTGCTTGAGGTCGTCGTCCAGACGGCTCATGAGCTCTCGACACAACACTTTGAGAATCACCTCGGACGGGATGCAGTTGGAAATGAGTTCGTAGATCATCTCACGAGCCTTCAGCAGACTACAACAGCACCAAGTGTCAGTACAACAGGCGCAGTAACTGCGTCGATCACCACGTACCCAGCAGGCGACTGCTCCTGGAGCACCACTTTGGCCAAACTGCAGATGTACTCTTCCCACGCCGGTAGTTGAATCTGTTGGTCGGGTGAGAAAGGGTAACTATTAAATACACGAGCAACAACGCAGTCAGCAGTCAGCAGTCAGCAGTCTCTTGGCTACACATGAGACCGTACTTTTGCACTCGACACGTCTCGAGCATCAGCAGCGCACGGCGCAGATTCCGCTCGCTCTTGATGGCGATCTCGTTGCCCAAGCGCGCGCAATAGTCCAGTCCCTCCTTCTGACACACGCCTTGGAGAATGTGGCAGATCTCGTCCGTTGTGGGGGCGCCCACTCTCACGCCGAGACAACGACTGCGCAGGGGGTCGATGACCTTGGACGGATTGTTGCAGCACAGCACGAGGCGACAAGTGGCCGTGTACTTCTCCATCGTCCGTCGCAGCGCGTGTTGCGCGTTCTTGCTGAGTCTGTCCACCTCCATGAGCAGCACCACCTTGAAGGGTCTCTGGGCGTTCGTGTCGGCCAGATGATACTGCGCGATCTCCTTGAGCACTTCCTGCACCACGAGGCGGTCGCTCGTGCCCACGTCCGACGGGTTCATCTCGATGTGGAAGTTGCTGGCCACTGTGGTGATCTCCACTTTCGTGCTGCGGTTGGGCGCCTTGAACGACTTGTGCTCCAGTCGCACCTTCAAGGCGCCGTCCCCGTACAAAGCGCGCAGTAACGCCATGATGCGCGTCTTCTTACCGGCGCCCGAGGGACCATACACGAGCAGGTGCGGCAGGTCGGACGACTGCGACAGGTTCGACAAGCGCTTGGTCACTTCGGGGTGGAAGTCCAGCGACGACAA
>NBNE01000027.1:0-64379 GCA_002215365.1 Phytophthora megakarya
GAAGGAATACGGGCCATATTACGATATAAGAAACCAAAGAAACTACTAGGTAGTTTCCATCAAAGTGATGAAGACGACATTTTGGTTCTGTTCCTGAGTGGCGATTGAACTCCTCACGTAATGTAACGAAGATTACAATGCATCTGTTGACTTCTTCCTTGAAAAGCTTGTGCCTTCCATCCACTTCCATGAAACTCACGTACGACTCATTCAGTCAATTCATGTGCATCGTGGCCGGTTACATCGCTGATGAACGTCTCGGCAAATTCAAGACACTACTGTCCGCTGCTACACTGGACTCGGTCGGTCTGCTCTTCCTCGTGATCGCAGCTCTACCGGCTATCGTGAACAACCACCTCGGAGTGAGCAAAGCCATTTTCAACATCGGTTTGTTCCTTGGCGTCGCAGTATCACAAATCTGTCTGCGGTCACTCGTCATTTCGTACGGAGGTGATCAATTCTCACCCACAGCTCCACCTACCGAGAAGGCTCTTTTCTTCAGTATCCAGTACTGGGTCGCCAACATCGGAGCTTTCATCGGCTATGCAGTGTTCCCCTCCGTATCAATCCACGGATTTGGTGCCATCCCAGCCGAATACGGCTACGTTAGTGTGTATCTCGTCGGCTTCGTCATGTTGGTCATTTTCGTGGGTTTACTCTGGGTCACTCGCAGACGCTACGTCAATGTACCCCCTACTAAAGAATCTATCGCTTTGGTGATCAAAATTGTCATCAACCATGCCAAAAAAAACTTCAGCGCTCAAATGGTCGTGCTCGGTACGGTTCTATACATTGCTGCTTTCCTGCTCAACATTTTGGCGTCCATTTTATCGGATCATGGGGAAGTTGGCCACAACATCTCGTACGCTTGCGGTGTCATGATTGTCATTGCCACAATTCTGTGGGTCTACTTTGGCCAAAGCTCCGAATTTATGGAGTCGGCTAAAGACACCGTTGGCGGTCGATTTGACTCCGAACTTGTGGACGGTGTCAAGCAGGTTATTCGCATTCTACCGTTCAATGCGTTCAATGTCTTCTGGTGGGTTTGTCAGAATCAACGCGGCAACAATCAGTCAATTGTTCAGCAGACCGATACTCGGCTTGGAAGTGGTCCATTCTCGTCTCAAATGCCAGGACCTACTGTTCAAATGTTCAATCCGATTGGTGTGTTGATTTTTGTGCCTCTAATGGAGAAGGTGGTGTACCCCCTATACGAAAAACACGCTGGAAAGCCTGCGAGTCGCTACGGGAAGGTCTTGGCTGGGTACTGCACTGCAGTTGTCGCCATGATCTGGACTGGTTGCTACGAAATCATTCGTCGAAGTACTTCCCCACTCACTTACGTGAATTCGAACGGTGTGACAGAGTTTATGATCAACGATGATGGCAACCAAGTGATGAACGACATTCCCTGGTGGACTGCTATCCCTCAGTACCTGCTCGTTGCACTTGCTGGCGTGATGATTGCCATTCCATCGTACGATATCAATTACTCGGAAGTGCCACAGAGTATGCGCAGTACGTCTATTGCTCTTGGATTCTTCGTGAACTCCATGGGTAGTACGCTCCTGTCCATCATCGTACTGCTGTTTGGCAAGTACATTCCTGCCAATCTGAACAACGGCAACATCGAGTACATGTTCTTCACGTTGGCTGCCATCATGGTTGTCAACATTTTCTTCTACATCATCGTCATGAACAAGATGCAACTGGGGATGATCCCGCGCATCAAGAAAAAAGGAGAGAAAGCAGACGACGAAGCATAACCTGGAACTGTGTAACTTGTCGTATAACGCTGTATTTTGTGCACAATGCTTTTTTACTTGTTATCCATCGATGATTTCACTATGTGGTTATGGTTACTTGCATCTTAGAATTCCACGTTGAGACTTTCTTCGTGATGTCTAATTCCAAACTAATCTCAATCGAATCTGCCTACTATTTATTTATACGCCGCCCAAAGGTTGAACCATAATGGCGTGGGTGAATCGCACAACTCGTGATAATTGTCCTGGTGGTCTTCAAGTGAAAGTGGGGACATCAGTTAATCTTGGTCCAGGTTATTACGAAACTTCACAGTCTCGACGAGTGCGACCGAATGCCACAGGTTTTGGTTCTGGGGAGAAACTTGTCCGTGGTGAAAATGCAGGCTCTACCAAAGGCTTAACAATGATCACACCGGGCCCTGGAACTTATACCACAATCAATCAGACAAGTTGGCAATCGCCTACGAAAAGTAAGGCTCCTGCTACGTCAACTTTCCAATCCAAATCCCAAAGACTAGATGAGGTCAAACTTCGTCGGGGATACAGCACACCAGGACCAGGAGCATACACTAAACAGGATTCATTCACAAAGAAATCGAAAACGTAAGTGCTCGTTAATTTTTTGGTGCAGTTCCTCTCTACTTACCTTTTTGTGATAGACACACGAGTTTAGGAAATCCTCTAGTGCGAACACCACCGTCCAATAACAAGATTCGATGGACTCGTCTTCCAACCGCTCCATCCATCCCAACTATTTCGCAAAGTTTTGGTTACGAGCAAGGAGCTCACGGCAAGCTTATTCGCCACGAACCTACCAAAGTTGGCTATACTGGATGTGGAAATGATACTCTCGGACCAGGTGAATACGAACCGATGAAAGGTTTGAATAGCATCAACAAGACCCGCACAACCGACTTTTCCAAGGGTAAAGTAACGAGATTTATTGAGCATGAGGTCCGATCCAAAGCGGACGTTCCTGGTCCAGGAGAATATAAGAATCCTGGTGATTCTACGGTACTCAAGGACCCGAAGCGGATCAGCGCAGTGTTTAAATCTCTCACTCGAGACCAAGCAACACCGATCACGACGAAAAATGTGCCTGGGCCAGGAGCCTACCATCCAAATCAAACCGATGGGTTCTTGATGGAGACGAAACCTGAACATTTGCAATTCTTCGGTAGTACATCAACACGGTTCGAGCCTTCTCAACGGTGAGTGATTTGATTTGTATTATACAATATTTTCTCTGACATTGTGTCTGAAAGCGATACATTCGTTCCAGGTCCTGGTGCATATTACTCTGCGCCTGATAATTCCCAGCAACCCCGATCAATATCGAGCAGGAAAAAGGCTCCATTCAGCTCGAAAAAAGAGCGATTCGAAGCTATAAAAGACAAGGATCAGAGCTTAGCCGCGCCGGGTTCTTACGAGATACCATCAGCGGTATCCGAAGTACTGAACAAAGTGGTAAAATGAGTGGCGTCATGGTGAGCTTTTCAATACTTTGTATGTCGTTACTGACAATTACTTCCCCTTTCAGACAAGTCGTGTATCAAACTTTGGTAGCACTACGAGACGCTTCGACACAATTTCATCTGGAGTGCCACACAGTCGAGAATCAATTGAATTCCAATTAGAACAAGATACGAAAACACAAGAAGCAGAACGGCAAAAACAAGGTCAAACCACCAAACGACAACAACCCAAGGCGTCGTCCATGTTTGCTTCGTCAACAAATCGTCCTCACCAAGTGCAAAAGGCTACGGGGCCATCACCAGGAGACTACGAGGTTCAGTATTTTCTTTCTCGTTTACCATTCCAGCCAGCACCTAATCATAGTTGACGGTCAGATTCAACGATCATGGAATGCCGCGGGGGCACAGGGAGCTTTTAAATCCGGTATCGACCGGATGAGGGATAAACCAAATCCGACCGCTTTTGTCCCGGTACGTAGCAGTCTTCTTGTAGTTCCAAAGTTCATTTTTGATGAATTTTCGTATTGATTGAAAATAGGGACCTGGTGCATACTCAACCGACCGGTTGCAGCAGAAATCCCATCACAAGGCTCGACCAAACGTATTCTACGGAGCGGTTCGTATACTATTTTATCTTTCGAATGTATCATGTTCTTACTGTTAGTTCCCAACAGGAACCACGATTCAAGGAGAAGCTTCCAAAAGTGCCAGTTCTGGTACGTTCCACTGGCAAATTTCATCAAATTTCACAAACTGACACCGTCATACAGGGTCCTGGTCAATACAACACAGACACCATCGAATCTGATTGGAATCGTCCGACACACAACATCTCCATCGCCACAGAAATGGAGTTCGCCATGATGCAATGAAAATGTAGCCATCCACCTTGTACCCATATCTTTCCGTAAATAGTTCGAAAACGTCCTCTACCTTATTCCTCCGATAAAGTACGACAGTCTGTGCTTGGACCGCGAGACGAACAAGTGGAAGCTCAATGGGGGACACTGGACGCGGTCGACCGTCTACGGGCGGCGTGGCGTCAGCCGCTGCGCCTTCCACGTCGTCACGCCACACACCAGTCGACGCAGCGGTGTCTCGCGCATCCAGAGCGCTGTCCTCCGCCTCTATCAGCGCTCTACAAGCGTCAGAATCAGCCTCAAACCCAGACGTGTCTGTATCGGTCGATATCGGCTCTTCCACCGCTTCCCAGCGCCCGCCACGGCCCGAGAAGCCGCGCAAGACGTCGAACACGCCTCCCAGAAGCTCATCGGACGGCAGACGCCGCAAAAACGGCGGGAATACGCCGCTCCAGACGCCTCCAGAGGCCTCTGCACTAGCTGCAGCGCCTCTGGAGCCCGAACCGCCGCTGTTATCGGACTCCCAGTGGGAAATGGAGATCGCGGGCTTCGGATCGGTGCTCAACGACGTGTTGCACTGCGTGACGAACCGCGAGCTGGTGGCGAAGACGGCGGAGTACATGGCTACATTCCCTCAGCACGCGCAGCGCTTCCAAATCAAGATGAAGCAGGTACATTTAGGCTCTAAAACTTGCGTTAAAAAGCCGCTGCCGCCACTAAAACACGCGCAAAGCCACAGAGTTGTTATTTCGTGCTGGCTGACGAGCTGGGTGGCGGTGCTTAATAGAATAGACCTCTGTAGTCAGCCCTCTGTGCTTATCTCTTGTTGGAACTACACAAACAACTAACGCTTTTGTTGCTTGAATGTCTGTAGAAAGCTTACGTTGACGGATCTCGAGGATTCCAGGCCAAGTTGATGTTGTTCTACGTGCTGCACGAGTTTCTCAAGTCTTTCGACGGCGAACGACTGCAACAAGTGCAACGAGAATGGTTCCAGACCGTGGATGAAGTGCTCAATGCCTGCGCCAGAGAGATCCGCTACGGCGACAAACGCAACTCGGAGGAGAACAGGAAACGAGTGTTCAAGGTACTTGATGCTACATGGGTTATGGTGGTTTGAAGACTAATGCCTTTATCTCTGCTTGTTGTGTAGACACTTGCTCGCTGGGAAGAACTCAAGTTGTATCCGAGGAAGATCAAGGCCTGGAAAGGCTTAGTCATGGGAGAATGCAAGCCTCGCAGAGCTCCAGTCCCGTTGCCACGGAGCGAAACAGAACGACAGGCTGAAGCCCCTGACCAGCTTCAGTCTTTCGACTTGCCGCCACCAAGCACACCGCAGTTGCAGCTTGATCGCTCCAACTGTCCACTGGTTTTCGAGCGTCAGAGTTTCGAGCACAAGCCTGAGGAGAAGCAACACTGGCGGTACACGGCTATTGCTTTCATTGACATCTTGTCACAGTGTCTGGGCCTAAGTAGTGACATCGCGCTCACTGCCTGCATCTTCTTCCATCGCGTGTTTGACCGCGGTATTTACGCACGGGAGCGGTATAAATTTGCTGCAGCTTGCCTCTTCCTATCTGCCAAGGCCTCCAGCAAGCGCATGAAGTTACTACGCATGGTTCGCATCATGTACGACGTCTTGGAGACTCCGCTGCTTGCTGGTGATGAGGAGCTGCTCGAGATCGAGCGTCTGCAGTTGCTGTATTACGAGATGGAAGTGCTGCAGGGAATTAACTTTGAGCTGACGACGGAGATGCCTTTTTACTATCTGCGCCGAGTGTTGAAAAAAATGCCGGAAAAATGTACGTCCTTGGAGCATATTGGTACTGACACGATGCGGTAATCTGACAGAGCTTCTTTGATATCCAGTCCGCAACGCGATTAATGACGACGCTCAAACAGCCCTCGAAGAATTGTACGTGACTTACGAACTTGTTGTGAATTGCTATCATGATGAGACTGAATACTTGCATTGCTTCGTGAGCAGATTTTTTCTGCCTGTTTGCGTGGATATCTCGCCGAAGTTACTTGGGGAGGCGGCAGCTTACATTGCGACCTGGAACAAGGGCAAAGATTTTAAATTCAAGTGGTGCACCCCGGGCGATGATGGCCACGTGTTCAACGAGCGAACAGCAAGTACGCCCACCTTGTAATCGTTTTCATTTCACTAGAGGCAGATATCTGACATATATGTGCTGGTACAGGGGATGCGCTACGAAGTTATCGGTCACTTCAGAGGTGGAAAAAGAGTCAACAAACAGAGTTTGACGCATTGGTCAAATCTGCCGAGTCACGAGATGACGAGACAGTGAATCTGAAGATGATCTTCAAGCCGCAGCTTGGCGGTCTACGACTAGATCCATCAACTATTTTGAACGAGGCGGAGTTTACTAAGAAGACTGAGGAGGACACGAAAGAGTGGGTTAAGACTGGCACGCTGAATGGTAATCGAAGAACGAAGCGGGACGACTGGAACGGCAAGAACTCCAGATATCGAGATGATGACGAGCCTCGTATTAAGGTGGAGAACCAGACAGAAATTGCAGACAAGGATGAAGAGTATCGCCGCAGTAATGATCGTGACCGGGGTCGTTATCGACAACGCAGTCGCAGTCGAAGCCACAGCGGATACGATCGGGAGGATAGTCGAACTCGCAGTGGACGTGATCGAGACCGGTACGACTACGACGACTACGATGACAGCGATCGGTATCGTGAACGCAGACGTGGGGATGACAGGTATGGATCTCGAGACAGATCATCAAATTACGACCGAGACGACCGGGGCTACGATCGACGCAATACCCGAGAAATCGACTACCGTCGCGATCCATCCTACTTCGACCGTCGCGAACGTAAGTCTGATCGTGACCGCGGCAGCCGCAGCAGCAGTCGCAGCAGGAGCCGATCTCGAAGCCCACGCGAGTCCTCGAGGAGCACCAGGAAGCGCAAACGGAACTACAGCAGTCGCCGCTCGGACAGTCAGAGTCGCAGCTCCAGCCGAAGCCACAGTCGAGATCGTAGCCAACACTACCGAGCTGAGGACCCGTCACCGTCTTCCAGAAGTGGGCGATCGACCAAAACAAACAAGTACGGAGCTCGTTCCAACCGACGAGACTCGGAGCGACCACGAATGAAGCAAGAACGTAGCGCAGCCTAATGCGTTCACAGCCGATCGATCTGCGTGGTGAGCTGACCTACATATAGCTAGTTCCGTTGAGTAAAGCTTTCTGTATTGGTGAGAACTAACCAATATGCTGTGTGTATTATACATGTAGTGCCAGACTGGATCTCATGGCCGCGTTTTCGAGAGCAGCAAGAGTTGGCCCTGCTCTGATGAATGAATATACCCGCTCCAGTGAGAAGAGAATCGTGATACCAACAGCAGTAACAACAGCTCCTGATTGCAGCTGGTAGGCAGATTGGGCGTACATTTTGCATGGATTGCTTTGATAAGAGGGCTTCCTTGTTGTTGCATTTCGTGCTTGTCGTTTGATTCAGTAGGCTAATGCTCGTGTATGTGTGTTGTGCTGTAGACAATAACAAGATACTGCGGATACCTGGGACGCTACAACCGTAATTGATAAGAAGACGGTGCAGAAGAATACAAGTACATGTACGATAACGATGTGCAAGGTAATGTGGCAAACGAATTGAATAGTTGTCGTGAAGACTGCTGAGGTCAGAGCCTCAAGCACATCAAATATGGAAGTGGTGCGCTAATACTAGGATCGCACCGGACTGGACCAGCCTAATAGTCCGAGCTCGTCGCGGTGTAGCCCGAGGTGGAGGCATAGTCGTAGCCGGAAGTGGAGCCCCAGCCAGACGTCTGCTTGCCAAGCGCACATGCGATGCGTGGGGTGACTTTGCCGCAGACTGCATGGAGAATGATGTTCCATTCCGGCGTGTTCTCCTCCGGCAGCGGGTAATTGGGGTCGAAGGCCTCTTCACTCACTTTCTTGCTGTCGTCCAGCTTGAAGTCTCCGAATTTTCCAGCCAAGTCGCCCTTCTCGCAGACCAGCGGGTCTTTCGCATAGGTGTCTGGATTGCAGTCGTACAGTGGCGTCTTGAGCAGACAGTCGTCCGTGCCGACGAACTCCGAGTTGGGACCGCAGGCGAGCAGCGGGTCGTAGTGGTTGCCGGTAAGTTTCAGGCCGCATTGCTCGAAGGACTCGGAGTCGCCGTCGTTGGGCCACTTGACGTGGATGTGCCACTTGTACTGCGTCACCTCCTCCGTGCAGTTGCCGTCGAATGCCATGATCTCTTTCTGGTCCACGTCGGAGAAGTCGAGGTCGGTGGTGATGACGGCGAAGGTGGAGAACGGACCGGCGTACTGCACTTGGATGGTACCCCTCACGCCAGCCGAGTACTCGGGGTCGAACGTGTACGTGAAGGCAGGCAAGGCGCTGTAGTCGCCATCGGCGTAGTCGCTGCTTTCGGCTGAGTAGTCGTCGGTGTAGCTGCTGCTGTAGTCGTCCGTGGTGTAGTCGTCTTGGGCGGACGCGAAGGTCGCGAGGGCGAAGAATGCGAGGATCTTGGAGCTCAGCATCTTGGTCGTGGTCGTTCTGCTTGGTGCGAGGCGAATTGAGGAATGAGCTCTTGGGCTGCTGCGTTTTCTGGGGGCACAAGGTAAGACAGTCAGTTGCAATACTGCTGACCGTACGATGCGAATCTTTCGTTTAACGGATTTTATGATTTTATGATCGTCTCACAGAAGTCACGGCGAGGTGAACCCATTTGATTACTTTGCTCGATTATATCTGCTGCGTAGTGTCGGCGAATGTGGCTTTCCAGTCCTCTTCCACTAGCAGCGCACCCATGCGCTGGCAGAAGACTTTGTCTACCTTGGTGTGAGCGTTGTTGATCTCGTCGATGAGACTCTGCGTTTGCTGGATCTTGTTGACGCTGTCGAGAAACACGGGGATCGTCTCAAACGATGCTTCGATTACTGTCGACGTCGATATCTGGCCAGGACCTTGGCAAGGAACGCGGCGGAGCTTGATGCTACCGCGTTTGTGCAGTTGCGTACCGCTAAATCTGGTGCCATTGATCTCCTCGACGTCTCCGCTGCCAGCCCATACGATGCTGATACCGTCGTCATCAGCAAATCTCCGAGCCGTGTACTTGCCCCCCACTTTGGACGTGAAGCCCTCGAAATCCGTCTGGATTTTGAACGACCGTGCTATCGTACCAGTCTACCCAGAAGTCAGGTTGCAGTTCTAATGACAGAATTTCGCGCACTTACCGACAAGTCTGCCTCGTTTCGAACATCTCGCTGCAACCCATAGCCGCAGCCGAAGAACCGCCAATAGGCATCTGCAGCCACGTCCAACCCAAACGGAACTGTAGTACCGCAGTGCATCTCCAGGATAAACCCTGCGTTGACACTGGGATCCCATTTCACCACCTCCGGACCCATGGACAAGCTCGATTTGAGGTGAACAGCTCTACTCGGACCTCGACTCAGCATCTGCAGCCTCATTCTGGTCACAATTGCGAATTGGTCCGCGAAAATCTCGTCCGCTGCGTCGACTTTAAAGTTTATGAAACGCTGTGTCTGCTTTGCCCTTACTTTGGTTGCTACTTGGTGCTGGTTACGTATACATTTCATCAGTCGCAGACAAGTTGAAGTTGCCTTTTTGACAAACCTGCGTCTCGTCACATTTCCTGAGCAGCTTCTGCAACTCAAGCGCCATGTGCATCATCTCCGCTTGCTTCTGCTTCAGTTGCTGCTGTTGCTGCTGAGCGCGCATTCGCTCATTCAGTTGTCGCTCGGCAATGCCGTTCCACGCCGAGTTTTGGTCCGATTTTGGTCCATTTTCGACCACATTTTGCGCCGATCGAGGCGACTGGAACTCATCCTGGACGATGCGAATGGAGTACGCGTTTTGCAGCTTGATCCGCTTCAGCTTGAGCTCCAAATCGCGCACTTGCTGCCGAAACTGCGACAACTCCACGTGAATGCGTCGAATTCGCTTCTTGCCGCGATTTTTCGACGGATTTGCGTTGATACAGTGCTGGACATCACGGGGACGAGCGTCTTGGTGCTCGGTGTCTTGAAGAAGCAAGTATGGGAGCGCTGCCGAGTCCTGCATTCGAGTCAGTTCCTACGGAAGTTTTGTGACGGAATAGTCCAAAATGCTCAGACGTTTTTGGGACTAAATCCATCGTATTTTGGACTAAAAGGCCCTTCCCGCCAAAACTCGTGTTCGCTATGATTGGCGGAACCAAATTATCTCGCATCTCTCATTGGTTAAAATACAGTCCGACTATTCCCGCGTATTTTTTCCGCGCCATAATTCGAAGTGCGCGCGGTCAGTTCCAGCTGGTCGTCTTAATCGTCGCACTCCGGTGCTCGAACAGCTTCTTGCATCATTATCAGACTCACACCTGGTGATAGCGCAGACGACTGCGTGTCTATCGAGACCTTCTCCAGCTTTGTAGCTGCTTTGTAGACAACACTACAGTGCGTGGAAGGCCATGGGCAAGTTCCACCCCAAACGAGCACAACAGGGCGATGCAGCGACTAAAGAGCCCGAAATACAGGACGAAGAGCAAGTGCAGACAGCTACAGACTCTCCTGCAACAGGTCAGACGCTAATTCGGCCGGAAAGTGCAGCAAAACCTTTCGAGACACAGGCGCAAGATGATTCAGAGGAAAAGATCGAGGTACAGCTCACTACAGACGCAGATTTAAGACAGCAACAGGATCTGGAGATGAAGGAGCAACAGGTACAGACTCCAGAGCAGGATGAGGCTCTGAGCGTCATATCGAGCGACGTTTCACCTCACGACAGCGACTTCGACTTCTTGCAGCTCAACACAGACTCAGGCTTCTCTTTGCTCACTCCTTCTCCTGCACGAACCGTTAGATGTTCGGATCTGGACGTGGAACTGGTGGCAGGGCCTCTAGTGTCGCCGCCGTTGTCGTGTGCATCCAGTGCAGCTTGTTCACCGTCTAGATTCTTCAAGTCGCCATTGGTGACGAGTTCCAAACCCACGTCCAAGAAACGTACGAAGACGCCAAAGCGACGGACGATTGTGCCGATACGGTTGGCAACCCCCAAGAGACTGCTTGAAGCTATTGACTCTGTCTTTAAACAGGAAGACGAGCCTGAAGCAGAGAATACAACAATGCCCGACAAGCTGGACGTGAAAGTACATCGAGATGCTAGTGCACGAGCGAGGAAGGCATCGACTTCGTCCACTCCTCCCCGCACACCATCGCCGTCAGCTAGACAGCTGCTATCTCGACGACTGAAGGATGTGTTTGATCGGACTGACGATGATGAACGCGAAAGTATTCGAGGTACAGCGAAATTTCCAACTAATGGTAGGCGGATCGATTCATCTGCGTCACTTCTCGACGTCGATGACATTCAGTGCGTGCCGAGCGGTCTTATGACCAGTCCGAGCGAACACGACTCATTTTTCTCGTTTGCTAATTCGTTTTCCCCACTTATGCCTGCGGAGGATTTCGATAACAGCTTCGTGTCGGTGAAACTATCACCACTCGTACCGCTCACTTCCTGCGAATTACCAAAACTGTACGTCAATCCGTCGGTTGATATCGTCTTACTTGCGTGGTCTAATGATGTGATGTTCATCTGTGTATAGACTTCCACCATTCCCTGACCAAGAACGCTCAGCAAGTGGGGGGTTTGATGGCACACCTTTGATTCTCAAGACCCCCCAAAACAAGTCGAAGGGCAGTCGAGGAATCTCATCGGCCGGATCATTGGCAGGTGGCGGTATTTCAGCTCCTGCGTCTGCATCTGGATTGGTATCTCCAAACCTTTTCAAAGATTCCTTCCCTAATATCCAGGCGTCGACAAGTGCAACACCGGGGAAAGACGAGCGATCCAAGCTCGGTGGTCATAGTGTTATGAAGATGAAACTTCACACATCGTTTGGAGAGTTTTGGGATTCACATCCTACGCGCGAAATTCAAGCTATCAACAACAGTTTGTAAGTTTGTTGCACAGTGCATGTTTTTGTGTGATTGTAGTAGCCCCACTGACTTGTGCATTTGAGTTGAACAGGAAGCGAAAGAGGTACATTCGCCGGCGTAATACAGAAGAGAAGCGTCAACCGACATCGACTAGCAACGTCCAGCGAAAATTATTGCAAACCCCAGTGAAGATGTCTACATCACCGCGGACAATCACCCGATCACCACTGCACCCTTGGAATGGACAAACGCCAGAAGTTAATCGGTTCAAGACCCCAACACCTCGAAAAATAGCCCCAAATTGTCAATATGCAAAGCTAGCTGCTGACGCAACACCAACGTCTCCACCAGTAGCGCGCAGATTGATTCCAGCAACTGAACCAGCCCCTGCACTAACTACACCAGTCGAGAACAAGAAGCGGAAAGCATCGCAATGTATCTCAATGCCTACCTCAATGGGCAATATTTCTGGACTCAAGCTTCGGAAGTCCCCACTTGGTCTGCGTCAAGCTGTTACTCTAGCGATCACACCAGCGAAACAAATCAAGAGGGAGATCATAGTGGCAACACCGAGCAAGTACGCTATGTTGACGCCACAGATGAAAGCTTTCGACAGCAGTATGCTTAAAACACCGACTCCGGTAGGGCCAGCGACAACTCTGACGATATCCCTGCAGTCGGCTTCCAAAGCTCCACTTGACCCTGCAATGATGGTTATACCTGCACAAGTGCCCAAAAAATCTCCTTGCAATTGCAAAAAGTCCAAGTGCCTCAAATTGTACTGCGAATGCTTTGCCAGTGGTGGATACTGCGATGAAAGTTGCAATTGCCTTGACTGTGCGAACACTACCGAAACGGAGGAGATGCGACAACAAGCTATCACCGCGCGGCTGGAGAAGAATCCCAATGCGTTCAAACCTAAGATCGGTGCCACACCTACAGTAGTCACTATGACTCCCGGTGGTGGACGCCGTGTGTCTGTCGGTACATCCAGTGATAGACGTGCTTCGCCCGGATTCTTTTTGTCACCGCCTGGTCGCCTGAATCACCAGCAACAACAGCAAATGCTAAGTGCGGGTATGCTAGCCACGAAGATGCACAAACATGGATGTCATTGCAAGAAATCAGCATGTCAAAAGAAATACTGCGAGTGTTTTCAGGCGGGTGTGAATTGCGGTGAAAATTGCCGCTGCATTGTAAGTATCTCACGTCGTTGTTCTATCTCCTGATATACTTACTATTTCTCGTTGCAGGACTGCAAGAACCAGGCACCGTGCGCGATTGGAAATGGAGTTGCAACAGGTATGGGCGCAACTCCGTCACGAATTGCTAGTGAGATCGATGAGACCTTCGTATCACCAGTGCTTCAAGGTGTGCGCAAGCGAATGCGTATTGATCGTGAGACTTGGAAAAAGGACTTCTCTTCGCCGTTCGAAGCTTCTCCAGGACGAGATCGTGAGCGAACAGAACTTTTGCAGTCGAGACTACTTGCATCCAGAGGCACCGACGTTTCTAGTGCAGCGCCGTTGAGTGTGCGAAAGAGTGCTGTCCCATTCACGTCGCCGGCTACGCTGCAAGTAACAAATCGAAGCGGACTCAAGCGCTCGCGTTCTATGTCACCAGTTATTGGTCAGGATGACGAGCAAAGAGATAACAGCAGTGGACCTGTGCACAAATTGCTGCTATTGAAGGAGCACATGAGCGCTGATAAAACTCGAATGAGTGTTGGGAAGGCTGCGTTATCAGCTATGGTTCGATCATCAGCGGAAGACGAACGAATTTTCGTGTTACCGTTGTTTGGGACCACCCTTCCTCCATTGGAGAGCATCGTCAGCGCGAAAATCTTTCGCTTTCTCACGAATGCTGATCTGCACAATGCAAGCTTGGTGAGTCATCTCTGGAATGAGGTTGCTCTAGGCGACACTGTGTGGGACCACGCCAATTTCATCCCAACGGAGGAGAATGTTGCCGCTGCACTACGGTCATGAAAGAAGCTGGAGACGCCTGAATCGAACTCGACCACTGACGGACAGTTGATGGCAATGGAGCGCAAACCAAACCTTGCCGTGCTTTTGACATTTCGGTAAGTACTTGAAGTAGGTTAGGAAGCTCAAGATAATTATTAGCATGTAGTAGTAGGATAGGAAGACGATAGGAATTGTATTAGCCGCGCAACTGCGAAGTTCATAGCAGATCAGCAGCAGAGAGCCTAACGAAATGTGCCTGCTATTGCGCATTTGACATGGATTGATGTTGGGAGCACAACATCGCTACCCTCTTTGCAGCCTCCTTCCACACAAGAACATGAACAGAATGGACACCGTATCCGTGACGAGTACCCATGCTCATTATGACGATCATGGCGACAGCTTTGGCATGCGGCGGGGATTGTCAAGCGAAATATGCTGCATGCGAACAGCGCCGAGGATGATTTCAGGCAGCTCTTCATCAGTTTGGGCCTCGAGAAGGAATGCCATGTCTACCACTAGTGATTTGGTCACACCTTGCACCATACCCACGACGGTGTTGGCAACCGAGTTGGACGAAATATCAATGTCCACTTCAAAGTAGTTTTCTCCGCGGTAGTATGGACATTTGAGCTTGTTGCCGAGCAACGTCGGCTTCGAGCCGACCGACTGCTTGATAATGAAGCTTCCTTCGACGACAGTTGGAATGAGCTTGAAGCGCGAGTTCCGAAACTGATCGTCGCCATCGAAAAAATCGTTCAGCAGCTCGGAGAAAGGTGAACCGTCCTCGAAAACATTGTCGCGTCGGGGCTGGAAGTAGAATACCATGCATGTGTTCTCAGGACCCGGAATAATCATGTTCACCACAAATGTGAATTTGGAGCTGGTGCTGCCGATGCTATCCGCACGAGACGAGATGTTGTATCTCTCCGCTGCACTCTCGAACGATAGGAGATCCACACCGGCAGTATGGAACATTGACGGCGCTGAAGAAATCTTTTTCTTGTCGGTGAGGTAGTTGTGACCGCGAACACTGAAAAGAGAAGCATCAGGTTCGGCCCACATCTTCTCAGGCAGACTAGTCTGGAGTTTCTGTACTCCCATGACAACGCCCATTGAATCCACACTAGTGCGTTGGGTAAGAGCAGAATCGTCCTGAACAACTTCCGATTCTTCGCCCTCTCCAGCGGCAACCGAGACGTTAGGCGTGATGAAGTCCGTAGCACTCATTTCGTCGCGAATACCAACAACACTGCGCAGCATGGGCATAACCAAGTCCACATCCATGCCGAGCTGGTGATAAATGCGAGACCAGCCTCCCGAATCGTATCGAAGCACGTAAGTAACCAGTGTGCGAATCGAACCACTAGGAACACGCTGTGGCGCAATGACGAAGCCTCCACCCAGTAGATTGGCTCGCACGTAGTTGTGGCGGACACGACACTCAGGGTGTTCGATACTCTGGTACATGACAAAGTACGATCCATCCTCTTCACGTCGCCAGTAGCGCATGAGCACCAGGTCACGAGCTTTTTGCCACAGCGGCCACAAGTGCGTTGGTCGCTGTGTCACATACACAATATCAGCGTGGTCATCCAGCTGCTGCACCACTCGCATGGTTGCCGTTCCTGAATCCCATCTCTGGAATCTCTTGGGGTTCATGATGAGTCTAAAGACCTCAGTCGGGGATCCATGCACCACCTGCGAAACACGGAAGCTCGGGATCTCCGGCGCCTGCGTAGGCGTCACCGCCGCACAACACACCGCAATCGCCATGAGCGCCGTGACGAAGCTCAGCAACATGTTGTTCGCAAACGAATACATGCTGCTAAAGCTCAGTGCAGCACCCACAAACGCACTGAAGATCAGTCCGTTCGTGGTCGCAGCATGTTGTGCGTACAAATTGGCAGCAACATTTGGTCCCAGTGGGCATTCCTGCATGATCCGGAGTCCTCCTTCCACTCTCGCCAGCCACCAGGCCTGCTCCGCTTTGACGTTGTCAGCATCAAGATTAAAGAGCGACACTGTGTCTTCGTCCGTCTTCAACATCCTCGGGACGTTGTTGGGAGTGGGGAAGATCTCGGCGTCATTCTTGAGCTTCTTCTGGTGCGCCACGAGCTCCCGAAGCGAGCGGATGGCGTTCTCCAGTGCGCGTTTCCACTCCTTGGCGTTCTCTTCACTCTTGGCGCCAAGATCTAGGAACCGGTCCTTCTTGTAGGACTTTTCTCCGGCCCCGAACTCCCCAACTGCAAAAGTGATGCGAAACATCCACACAGGACCGTGGTGCTTGTGTTTCTCCTCGGAATTAAACACGGGACTCACCACGCAGCCGTCAGTGAGAATGTAGGTCCCTCGAGGGGCTGGATCGCCGCGTTTACGGTAATAGCGGAGCTGGTTGCCGTCCAACAAGAAATATCGATCCACTATGACACAAATTATGACACATTCATTAGAGCTCGTCTGGAATGAATTTTAACATGAAAATTATAGGACGAGAGAGAGCGTACACCATATGAGGTTCATGTGGTCACGGCGCTTCGTGAGCCAGCCTTCCATCGTCGCTAGCGAGCCCAGAAGCGAGGTGACGGTGGTGCAGACAGATTGTGTCTTGACGTGGCGAATTTGCGACTGAGATCAGAATAGGACGGATTTGGGACGCTTTTGGAGTAATACGCAACTGCTATTGGCTGGATTTTGGACAGAGAAGAGCCGTTAGGTAGATGACGCCCTAATTCAGATCCCTTTTGGATGTTTGTGCCAATACACGTCACATTTACACAAACTGTAGTGACGTAGTGACAACTGTATTGCAATGTATCAACTGGAAGTCTCTCACGTTTAGACCTGCAATGTCCGGCGTCTAGAACCCCATCCAGCCAGTGTACCAGCGATTCTTGAACTTGTAGGCAGCGGTCATTTGACGGTACATGAACACAAAGCCCAAAGCACAGCCGACAATGGACAAGTAGCGCACTGCAGGGTTGCGAATGTAGAGCGCCCACTGGGAGAGCAAAATCATGAAGATCGCCGCAGCCACGTCATATCCTCCGACGATCAAACCTTCGTACACAAACTGCTGACGACCTTGCGGATGGAAGTACTGGATGTTGCCCTTGCGATCCGCAGTGTACGGAGGCGGGTTGCGGATGATGCAGTAGACCATGCCAGAGACCGAGAGACCATAGAACAGCAGCGACACCGTCATCCAGAGCTGTTTGCGGCGGAGTTTGGCCAGCACAAAGTCCAGATGGTCCAGCACCAGCTTCGCCGTCACACCAGTCGACACCAGAGCCACCACAATCAGCACGTAGAGGAACGTCTTCGAGCGTTGAATAGTGAACTCAAAGCCTGTGCGTTGCTTGACGAATGTGCCCATGGATTCAGCGTCTTTGCCTTGAGAGTAGACGTTGTAGAGGTTCTGCGGCTCCACTTTGGCCTTCTTGGGCATGCGATCGCCCGCATCCAGCGTGCGGTCGGGCGCCACATACACCACGTGAGGCGCCGAAGTGAACTCGTACATCCCGAAGGCTTCCTGGTTGGCTTCGAAGTCCACAACGGCGAAGAACACCTCGAGTCCATCGCGCGTGTCCACTTTGACCTGCTTGGCGGCTTCGTAGCTCTCGCCCAGCGTCTCAAACTCCGGAGAAACCTGCGCACACGTGTCGCACTTGTACTTGGCGGCAGTGGCTGTGAACAGCAGCACCAGATGGTACGGACGATCCGGGCGAACGGCGTAGCGCGCGAACAGGTCGCCACTGAAGGGGATGACGCCGTCCCGCACGCGGCCTTGGAGCTGCGCCAGCTTCTCGCTGCCCTTGAGCGCCGACTTGCGGCTCTTCTTGGCGCCCTGAGCCACGTCCGACCAGCTCACGACCAGCAGCAGCGTCGCGAGCAGCGCCAGCAAGCGCATCGTTCCCCGCATCGTTGACTCGCCACGTGGAGGATCGAAAATGAGGAGATAATGAGCTGAAGTGGAGATTTCAACCAATCGGAGAACATACTGTAGTCTGTTCAGACGAAAGTGTCGCTTGTACTTCAATTACATGTATGACAGTGCCTGACAAATAGTAGGTGACAGAATACACTGAATGGAGTTTTTTATTTTCAGCGAATGAAATCAAGATCGATTTGTGACGTGAAATTGAGGCATTTTGGTACCACACACGTGGAGCATTTGCCATGGCTGTCCCGACCGCGGAGGAGAGCACACGGCGCTTCAAGATGGTCTACGTGGGGGCCTCGCTGGTGGCCATGATCATCTCCACGTACACGACGTTGTATGGACCCATGGACTTAACCGCTCCAACAGGTCCATCGTCACTAGACGCGAGGGTGCTGGACCAATTGACCAATTCGGTAGCTCGAAATTGGGGCACTTATCGTCCTGGTCTATATTTAGGTCTCCGATCGCGAACAGAACCAGAGTTTGTGTCTGCCGGACTATTGTGGGGGTCACAAATGGAGGATGTGTCACAAATCAGACACCAATGTCGTCAAGAGGACCGACTTCAACGTTACGGCTGGCTGCAGCATGACGGGACCAATTACGGGCTACAGAAAGTGGAGGACCAATTCAACCGACTCGAACTCAGCACAAGTTACGCTCGACTGCAGACGGAAGTTGAAGGGTGGGCTGCCAGAGTCCAAATTGCTCCTTTGACCCCTCGAGACGAGATTTTGAGACGCAAACAGGTGCAGAGCAACAAAATTTCGCTGTTTTTCTACGTGGATTTGGGCTGTGGAGATGAGAGTTTGGATATACAATGCCGCCACAAATTGCAGAACTTGATGGAGGTTACAGCTGAGCACCAGATGCAATGTGGAGACGAACAGTGTGTGCAGTTGGTGCTGGAGAGTGAAGGACTTGAGGGGGAGAAGAGTTCAGATGCACCGTTGGCTTTCCAGATGCAGGTACAGCTCAAAACTCGCTCGTCCGTGCGTGGTGTGGAGCTTCATTATGCAGGACTCAAGGACACCAATGTCATCAATGTGAAGGACAAACTGGTGTCACTGGCTCAACGTCCGGGAGGAGACTTGAAGGCCGACAGGGAGATTTTGCTCGAGAATTTTATTGAAGAGGGCAGCACTATTGTTGTTGTGCAGGCCATTGTGAATGTTGATGTTGACACGTTTAAAGAGGGTGACGTGACGCTGGATGTACTGTTTAATGAAGCTGCGTCGTCGACTGCTGCTGATGTTGTGAAGACTCCGATTGATAGTCTTATCAGTTACAAGTTGGCTGACTACTCGAAACAGTTTGAGGACAAGTTCGAGGACACGTTCCACCTATCGACAAAGACGTGGCCTGGTGATGAAGGTAAAGAGATCCAGTTTAACGAGAGTTTCATGACATTTGCAAAGGCAGCTTTCAGCAACTTGATCGGTGGTACTGGATACTTTTACGGCAGCTCGTTGGTACAGCATGATCCAGAGAAGTCCGACGTTGTGGAGTCACCCGTGAAATCGCTTTTCACAGCTGTGCCGTCACGATCATTCTTCCCGCGTGGTTTCGTGTGGGACGAAGGCTTCCACCAGATTGGCGTCTCGGCGTTTGATGACAGCATTACGCGTGATGTTATTGCTCACTGGTTTGGTTTGATGGAAGAAGATGGATACATTGCTCGCGAGCAGATCCTCGGTCAAGATGCGCGTCGTCGTGTGCCTGCTGAGTTTATCGTGCAACATGTTGAGCATGCGAACCCTCCTACTCTGCTGTTAGCTCTTGAGAAAATGATGCAATGGCATCAGAATGCTGACTCCGACACGGAGCTACAGGATTTTGTTCGTACAATATTCCCGTTCCTCAAGCGCTGGTATAGCTGGTTCTTGAAGACGCAATATGGCCCGCATGACGCGAGCTTTCGCTGGCGCGGCCGCCACCCCAACGATGGCAAACTTATTTCCAACACGCTCTCGTCAGGCCTTGATGACTACCCGCGTGCATCACTTCCTAGCGAAAACGAAATGCATGTGGATCTGCTAACGTGGATGATACGGTCAAGCAATGTGATGGCGAAGCTTGCAGGCTTTATTGGCCACGATGCGGATGTCAAGCTCTTTGAATCCAACAGCGCCCATTTCTTTACCGGGTTGGACAAATATCACTGGAACGAGGAGGCCCAGTCGTACTTTGACGTTGGTGAACACAGCGAGGATGGTGTGATTGAATACCAGGTTGCCGTCCGTTGCCGCAACCAGGATGGTCAAGTTGTCGATGCGACAGCCCCTATCAAGGAGATCGATGCTCAAGCGGTACAATGTCCAGCGAGCCACCCCAACTTTATGTTTCCTCTGGGTGATGGACGTGGTGGACTGCAGATGCTGCCTGTATTCGTGCCCCGCACTACGAAGCTGCAACACGTGAAGCACGTCGGCTACGTCAGCGTGTTTCCGCTACTCCTAAAAGTTCTACCGCCAGACTCACCGAAGCTACTTGCACTGTTGAAGCAGATCACAGACCCAGCACAGTTGTGGTCCCCATTCGGACTTCGCTCGTTGTCTACACAGGACCAGTTCTACGAGCAAGAGAACGCACCAGGAGATAATCCGTACTGGCGCGGAGCTATTTGGATGAACGCCAACTATCTGGCTCTGGATGCACTACATCACTACGCGCAACCAAATACGGGTAGTCCATTCCAGGCGAAGTTTGCCGAGGCGTATACTGCGTTGCGTGCGAATGTGATTGCCAATATCTATCGGGAGTACGAACGTACTGGATATCTATGGGAACAGTACAGCGGAGACATCCACGCTGGAAAAAAGTATGGGCAAGGTCAACGATGCCACCCGTTCTCAGGCTGGACAGCACTTGTTGTGAACATCATGGCAGAGATTTACTAGAAGGCAGACGATAGTGTGAGTGAAAATAAAGATCAGATGTTGAACTTGTCTGTGTAAAATTTACTGATAAACTCACCCGAGGGTTTTGAGAAACTAGATAGACTTGCGTGATCAATAGATAGACTTGTGGCTCTCACTGACTGAAATAAATTTCAGAGAACAATCGCTCCATAGACGATGTCGATCATTTTGGCTCGCCATCTCACTGTACAATAAGATAAAGCTAAAAACCCATAAAACTTGGCTGAGGTTTTCATTTTTTGCTTAGTTACTAAGTACACCATTTCAGGTGTCTCTGCGTTCTTAGTCGTTCTGTTGCCGAAGTTCGCGGATCTGTTCTTGTTTGGAGAGAATCAGTAACTATTTTGCAATTTCAAAACTACTTCTCCTTCAATGAACTGAGGAGAAAAGGCTACAAACAAGATCCATATATCGTGAACTACACACCGTCGAGTCACCAGTTTTGGATGGATAGAGATACGCTCTCTGCCAGTCTATGTGAACTTCTGTCACCTTGACCTGCTCTGCAGGTTCTTCATTTCTCACTCAATCATCTAAACTTTATCTGCAGCCGAACACCTCAAAGAATTTGATAAAAGTAACTTTAAAATTTTTGCGAAAGAATGTGGTGTGACTTTCTGGTACGATCAGCCGAAGGACCCCAGACAACTACAGTAGTTACCGTAGTTGAGTTTTTTCGCTGTGAACGACATGCTGTAAGTTCCCCAAATCTGCAGCTCCCGAGAATTGCCATAAATGTTACGCATTGGCACTTTTAAAGAAACTGTGCTTAAAAGCACTGTTTCAAGAACTTGTGTTCCATCTAGGCCCCGGTTGTTCCACTTGTTAAATTGCGCAGTCTCCACTTTTTTGACGACTTGTCTCGCCCTAATTGAATCGATCGTACGCCGCCTCCATGCATTATTTCCCAATAGAATCATAATCGCTACTTCTTTCTCGTCGAAAACGTTTGTGAGCGATGTAAGCATCGCAGCTTCGGGCGTTTCCTTGTTCAACTTATTCAACTTGCCTAACTTATTGGCATATTCGGACCAAACAATGAAATCTTTGTTCGTGAACAGGTCCACCACCATTTTCGTCTCGATTTCGTTATCCTTATTACGGATACTTAAGTACGCATTTCGTTTAGCTTTAACGAGTTGAACGCATCTGCGACAGTTCATCACCATTGAGTAGTCCTTGAGGTTTCTTGGTCTTACTCGATGTAATTACGTTTTATGCGTTAATGAGGTTCTCGTAGACACCTCTCTCTTTTACAACTTTGTCATTGGTAGGGTCGCCTCTCAAAATCCTCTTGATTGGGATATTGCTCTCATGTACAAGAGTGGAAGCGTTAGTTGACCGCAACTTTGACATCGCTGACGCTGAGGCTGAATCGGAAGTTGCCAGCAACACAGTAGCCATTATGAGGACAAAGTGGTCGAATATCATCTTGGACTTGTTGGATTTTCTTCGAGCTTGAGTACTGAGTGGGGGCGTGTAAAACGCAAAATGACATGCGAACGGAAATGGGAATTTCCTTGGCAGACAGGTTGGAGAACGAATGGCGTGATGCCACTGGAATCAGTTATAAGATTTTACCCATCACACGTACCAATCAGAACACACCTAAAAAGTAATTTAGCATATTTTGCTGCTCTTACAAAACGTAATATCCAAACAGTTCATTACGTGTAGCAAAACTATAGTGAGCACGAGGGGTAAGTCGTGAATTCGAGTGAGACAAAAAAATCGAGAACTCATTGCTTGTTTAAAATTTTAAGCGATCACTCGAAATGCCATTTTCGCCCTTAGCGGAACTTCCGTTGACTTCTGTTACCTTGACGACTAGTACTGCTAGTTTGTCGCTCTCCGGCTGGATGGACGGTGTGATGCCAAGTGTAATCACATCAGATAAAACTTTATCCGCAGCCATCGTCTTACATTTTTGTATCACAAGAAACACATTATGATTTCCTCAATGTTTTTTATTTTCACAAACGTTAGTACTTTTTAGCGTTTTAGAAAAGTTTCAAGTGTCAATGATATTTCACGATGAGGTATTTTTCAGGTATTATATTTTTATACATATACGTGAATGTGAGCGTAAATCAACATTGCTGTCGTCGATGATCACTCACAAGTGAAGATGCAGCTAATGACAGAATTGCACTTGTAAGAACAACTTGAAGAGCCCGTAAACGTTATGTCATAACTAAAGCCGTGAGTTGAGCAGTACTGAGTATAACGATAGTGGACAAGGCAACTAGATCGATACAGCCATCAGGTGTCAACCATCAGCGTCGAACACGGTTCGAAATGGCTACGTCAGGTTGAAGCTCTTTGGCAAACGACTGTAGTAGTATGTTGTTTCATCGTTCGCAAATTGAATCGAAGCGTTTATATGACAGGCGATAACTGTGAAAGTCGCAAGTGTAGATATAACTACAAGTTCAGTCAACCGTCGACAATGAGCTTATCCAAGTGCACGAACTGACCCTTTTCATTTTCTGGAAGTCATACAGTTCCATTCCTGGAAGCAAAATCCGTTACCGTTCTTGTCCTCGACCTTCCTCATAACCTTTTCATTCCAAGTTTTTCCATCTGACCGACACATGAGGGCGGTAAATCTCTTAATCCATTGTATAAGTTTCGCGGCGACGGTGTATGGTCGAAATTCCTTCCGCAACCTCGAATCCACTTCAACTCCATTATCAAACGAGAATTTTGTGTTCGACGGTACCAACTCCGACATTGCTCAACAACTGTACATTCGACACCAAGCTGGAGCCTCCGACAACAAAGTCTCGTTAAACGAAGTCCCAACCGCAGTGAAGAACCGACTTGAATCGCTCAATATCAAATTCGAGGAGTTACCAGGACTTGCCCAGCGTGCCGTACTATGGGACACTGGCTTTGGTATATCCCCCGACAACGATGCAGTGCAGATCTGGACAATGGACAACTACACTATGGCAGACATCGCCACACCCCAGAAAGATGTTAGCGGTGCCGGTTGTACATTCAAAAACTGCTCGCAACCAAACAATGTGACGGCTTACTACACTCGTATTTGCTCTGGAACTCAAATGTTGAGTGTTTCTCGCTGTGTCATCGACAAGTTCCAAGATGACGGTGCAGTGAATTATCTGGGTGCAATGTGGTCGAAGGGTGGGGACCCTAATATGACCCCGCAGATTCGACTTCGAGATCATTCTTGGACAGATCCCGTCTCGAATAAATCGTACAGCGTCTACGCAGTTCATACAGTGCCCAACGAGTTAGATGCTGCATGGGACCAATGTCCTGTCAACAATGGTTACGCGTCACTTGCAGTGCCTTGCTACAGAAGCGACAAAATCACGGACAAGGTGAGGTCTGCGATGAAAATCCCAACAGGGAGCGACTGGGTGACGAAGTGGTTAAACGATGAATTCGCCGAGGAGAGTTCCAACGCTTTGATGCTGATTTTGATCGTATCGGGTGTCGTTCTGTTGCTGATACTGTTCGCATTCGTATGGTATTGTTGTCATCGTAAATCTAAGAAAGCAGAGGAGTCCGTTTGGAATGTCGACTCGCCTCATTACCTCGCTGGGTGGACAACAGAACCTGGCAAACCAACTACAAATTCTGCACGACTCACGCACCAATCTTCTCTCTTCAGCCAATCCGGAGATTTTGAAAGTGCAGGCTCAAACAGAACACTCAAGATCTTGCTCAATAGTGAACATCTTCAAGGCAGACGCATTGTCTACGACAGTGTCATTTTCAAGAAATCCCTTTCCAAAGGAGCGTACGGTGAAGTGTGGATGTGCGAGTACAATGGCCAAAATGTCGCGGTGAAGAAATTGATCCAGAAAAACCAGGCAGAGGACGTGCAGTCCTTTGCCGAAGAGATCGAACTAAGTGCCAGTCTCGTTCATCCGAATATCGTCGAGTTCATCGGTGTAGGCTGGAACAGTCTCAACAATTTGATCATGGTGATCGAGTACTTCCCCACTGGAAACTTGCAGACTTATCTGCACAAGAACGCAGACTTGTTATCGTGGGCACGAGATAAAATCCACATTGCCATCGGTGTTGCTCAAGGATTGGAATATCTCCACACTCGCACTCCACCTTTGATTCACCGTGATCTCAAGTCCAACAACATTTTACTCACGGATAAACTGGAGCCCAAACTGATCGATTTCGGGGCAAGTCGTGGTAGTACGGATCTCACCATGACTGCAGGGGTTGGTACTCCATATTGGACAGCACCAGAGATCTTGGAAGGAAAGAGGTACACTGAACAAGCAGATATTTACTCGTTCGGGGTAGTCCTCTCGGAACTGGATACGGGCAAAATCCCGTACTACGACGTCATCACGGAAGGTGGAAGCAAGGCGAAACCATTTCAGATCCTGCAGGACGTCATGGCTGGGTCCTTACGACCAAGTTTTACACAGGACTGTCCTGCACGGATCCAACGAATTGGGTTGGCGTGTTTGTCCTTCAATCCTTCGTCCCGTCCGACTGCGTCTCAATTGATCCAAGAACTAGAAGGCAAAACTGCAGAGCTAGTGTACTCGTTTTGAAGTAGAGTAAATGACCCCATGAATACGGAACTAGTTGTTGAAAATGTGGGGACTAGATCCTTCACGTGTTGATCGTGTGGATCTCGTGGTTTCTGTCTCTTATCATCCCACTTGCATTCGATCGACTGGAGCGACTTGAACTACTCAATTGAGTCATGTGGTGGTACAGTGCCCGTTATCCTGATCGTCGAACGTTGCAATCGTACATCGTTGCCATCTCGATCTTCTGTAGAAGCAGCAGGTAGATGTCATAGAGTCCTTAGAGAAACGTTGGGAGCGTTGACCACTTGGCGTGGAGGTCTTCCAGTCCGACACGAAACTCGCAACTCCGAATATTGACGGACATTACGATTCATCACGAATAATTCGCCTCTGGTCCTGCACTGCCTACACATCTTCACTTCGGGATTTGCTGCCACTTACAATTGGATCGACCTCCATGACCCCAGCACGAGACTTGCAGTTAACCACCTCGTACGTCTTCGATGGCGCCAATTCCGACATTGCCCAACAGCTCTACATCCGTCATAAAGCTGGAGCTACGGCTGACAACGTCTCACTTAATGCGATTCCTTCGACTCTAACCAATCGACTCGATGCTCTCGATATCAAGTTCCAAAACTTACCTGGACTCGTTCAACGTGCAGTACTCTGGGATTCAGGTTTCGCCATCTCTCCTGATAACGACGCTGTTCAGATCTGGACGATGGACAATTTTTCTATGGCAGATATCGCCATTCCTAAAGATGAAGTGCAGGACGCTGGATGCACTTTCAAGAACTGTTCCCAGCCAAACAATGAGACTGCGTACTACACTCGTGTGTGTTCCGGAGATCAAATGCTCAGTGCAGCTCGCTGTATTGTCGACACGTTCGAGGACGAAGGGGCAGTTGATTTTCTAGGTGTTATGTGGTCCCAAGGAGGAGACCCAGACTTGATTCCTCAGATTCGACTTCGAGAGCATTCATGGACAGATCCAGTCTCCAATGCTTCCTACAGTCTTTATGCTGTTCATACAGTGTCTAGTTCGCTAGATGCAACGTGGAACCAATGTCCTCCCAATAATGGTTATGGGTCCTTAGCTGTTCCTTGTTACAGGCGAGACGCATATTCAGACGATGAAATGACAAAGATGACAATACCAAGTGGAAGTGAATGGGTCACGACGTGGCTGGAAGAAGAGTTCGCGGAAAACTCAAGTTTTAATCTGTTGTTGCTGATCCCGATCCTGTTAGGTGTTGCAGTCGTCGCTCTATTGGTTTTCAGCTGGTATCGATGGCGAAGACGAGCTACCAAGTCGTACAAGATGCGTACGGCATATGTACTTGGTGATGTTGAGAATTATTGGGGAGATCAACCTCACGCAGTCGCGAGTCAATTCGTCACGCTCGAGTCGCCAAGTTCAGAGACGTATGAAAGTGCAGGTTCGAACACGACACTGCAGATTCTACTCGACAGTCATTTTCTCCAAGGAAAACGGATCCCGTACGAAAGTTTGGAATTCAAGACGATTTTGTCGAAAGGAGCATCAGGAGAAGTCTGGACTTGTGCGGTTAATGGACACAAAGTCGCAGCGAAGCGATTACTGCAGAACAAGACCCAAAAAGCTGACAAAGTCCAAACTTTCGCTGAAGAGATCGAGTTGACTGCTAGTCTCACGCATCCGCATATCGTCAAGCTCATCGGCGTAGCGTGGAATAGTCTCAACAATTTGGTCATGGTTCTCGAATACGTTCCGAAAGGCAGTTTGCAAACGTATCTGGTGAAGAACGCGGATTTACTCTCCTGGGCACGGGATAAAATCTCCATGGCTGTCGGAATCGCTCAAGCTCTGGAATATATGCACGGACACAAAGCTCCGTTGATCCATCGAGACCTCAAGTCCACCAACATCTTGCTCACACGACAACTTGAGCCCAAATTGATCGATTTCGGTGTCAGTCGTGGAGCTGTGGATCTCACCATGACTGCAGGCGTTGGTACGCCGTATTGGACAGCTCCTGAAATCTTGGAAGGCAAACGATACTCAGAGCAGGCAGATATCTATTCATTCGGTGTCGTGCTGACCGAGCTGGACACGGGGAGAATCCCGTACTACGACGTGTTGACGAACAGAGGAAGCAAGGTAAAACCTGTTCAAATCTTGCAGAATGTCGTATCTGGAGCACTGCAACCGAGCTTTTCGAGAGATTGTCCGCAGCGGATACTGCGTGTTGGATCGGTTTGTTTGGCGTATGATCCATCGAAAAGACCAACTGCAAAGCAACTTGTTCAGCAACTTGGTGGTGAGAGTTAGGAACTAGAAAATAATAGTAGAGGTCGAGTTGAAGGACTCAAACAGAAATATGAAGTGTGAATACTTGATCATCTTCGTGCGTAACCCACCGAAACCTTGACGCTTTGCCGGCATCAACACACAATGGCGTCGAGGCTAGTCAATATGTTCCGTACATTTTGACAGGCCTCCTTTCGCTAAAGCAGTGCGTCTGTCGTGTGGCCGAAACTTACCGATGTGTTGGGAGCATTTCTTGTAGATACCATCGATCATCTGTAAGTTTTTCTGCGGTCTCCGCCGGACATTACGTTCTGACTCGATGCAAATCCCGACAATGGTGATCCGCTATGCCACCAGCCGATTTCATTCGTCGCCTTTGATCATTCCAAGAATCACCAACAATGAAGCGCGTGACAATACTCGCGACGATATCGAGTATTGTGCACGGGTACACGATCAACCTGCGCAGTCTGGAATCGCTTTCGACAAATTCGTTCGTCTTCGACGGCACCAATTCCGACATTGCACAGCAACTTTACATCCGCTACAAAGCTGGCGACACGGGTAGCAAAGTCTCACTTAACTCGGTTCCTACTGCTGTAACCAACCGCCTAGATGACCTCCACATCGAGTTCCAAGACTTACCTGGACTCGTTCAACGCGCCGTACTTTGGGATACAGGATTCGCAATTTCTCCATCGAACGACCCCGTGCAAATCTGGACCGTGGACGACTACACCATGGCCGATATCGCAGTTCCCAAAGACGAAGTTAGTGCTGAGGGGTGCACTTTCAAGAACTGTTCGCAGCCGAACGACGAACTCGCTTACTACACTTTGATCTGCTCCGGAGCTCAAATGGTCAACGTATCGAGGTGCGTCGCGGATACTTTCGTGGATTCGGCTGCCACCAGCTACATGGGCTCGATGTGGTCCGTTGGTGGAGACCCCGACATGGCTCCACATATTCGAATACGAGATCACTCGTGGGTAGACCCCGTGACAAAGGCGTCGTACAGTGTTTTCGCTATTCACACGACTTCAGTCGCTGATGATCCGGCGTGGAACGTGTGTCCTGCGGATGATGGTTATGGAGCGTTGACAGTGCCTTGCCACAGGAGAGACGAGTTTACCGATGATGAAATGGCAGCAATGAACACGCCAACCGGAAGTGAATGGGTCACGACTTGGCTCGAGGAAGAATTCGCTGAAAACTCTGGTTTCGACAAGTGGTTGCTGATCCCGATCATCATTGGCGTCGTCATCTTGATCGCAGCAATCGGATTCGGGTGGTTCTGTTGGAAACGGAAGTCAGCGAGCAAGATCGACGAGACTTTATCTACTACCGACGACTTTAGCGGAACTTCTCCGCACTATTTGGGAGGTAGTGCTGTACTAACCGATATGATAGCCAAACATGCTTCAGATGCACCAGATCCCGCCCTTCGACCCACAATCATGACCACACAAGGATCCTTCCTCTCAACTCGCGGAGGGACTTACGAAAGTGCTGGCTCATGCAGGACACTAAAGATTTTACTCAGTAACCAACTCCTCCAAGATAAGCGGATGCCGTATGAAAGCATCACGTATCAAAACTCTTTGTCCAAAGGCTCGTCAGGAGAAGTTTGGCTCTGCGTACACAACGGACAACAAGTTGCTGTCAAAAGACTACTTCAGACAAAGGAACAAAAGGCTGAGCACGTACAAGTTTTTGCTGAAGAGATCGAGCTCACTGCCAGTCTTGATCACCCGAATATTGTCGGATTTATCGGTGTGGCATGGAACACTCTCAATAATCTCGTCATGGTACTTGAATACGTTCCCATGGGCAGCTTGCAAGCCTTTTTGCACCAGAACGCAGACCTGTTGTCATGGGCGAAAGATAAAATCCATATGGCCGTCGGTATCGCTCAAGCTTTGGAATATCTGCACGGCCAAACTCCATCGTTGATCCATCGCGACGTGAAGTCGAACAACATCCTGTTGACACACATGCTAGAGCCGAAACTCATCGATTTCGGAGTTAGTCGCGGAGCTGCCGACCTCACCATGACAGCAGGAATTGGTACACCATATTGGACTGCGCCAGAGATTCTGGAAGGGAAGCGATACACGGAGCAGGCAGATATTTATTCGTTCGGAGTAGTTCTGTCGGAGCTGGACACAGGAAAACTCCCATACCATGACGCACTGACGGAGACTGGAGGCAAAGTGAAGCCTGTGCAGATTCTGCAAGATGTCGTGTCTGGTAAGCTGCGTCCAAGCTTCTCCAGGGATTGCCCTCCTCGAGTCGAACGAATTGGAGCAGCATGTTTAGCGCAAGACCCGTCAAATCGTCCAACAGCACAACAATTGATCCAAGACCTTGAAGGCAAAGAGAGCAAGCGTGGAGATCTCTACGCGATGTAAAGTAATTCCTAGTCATAATATCTATAAGAAACAAATCAAATGAGCAGTATATACAGCCTCTAAAGCCTCCGTCTATTACGATATCGTAGCCTACCTTGACAATAATCTCCAGATCTAGTCGAATTCATCGTCAAAGTCCTCGTTATCAAAATCATCGTCATCAAAGTCATCATCATCGTCATCATCATCGTCTTCAAAAACAATTTCATCGTCTTCATCTTCGTCCCAATACTGTCCACACCAACGGATCAGATCACATAAACCCACCTCCATTCCAGGCTACTTACCCCATCAGCGCGCAGTGTGTCGTTCACAAATTGCATGAACTTGCCTAACCTCTCGACGTTCTCGGTCGTGTATTGCTGCTGCGACAGATCCACCAGCGGATCATACGTCTAATACATGTAACAAGAAAACAAGTCACTCCTTGTCCACTTTTGTCCTCCTTTGTTCTCACCTCTGGAGAAAAGTCCACTTCATGAGCCCTTCCAAACTCAATAAGGTCCACCACATCCTCATACCGCCTCTGTTGCATGACTGCAATGAGGACAGGTTGGAACGTCTGCTCATTCGGTCGGACGTCGTGCTGTTCCGCAACGTTCCGGAGGATCGTCACCGCTTCGTCCACCCTGTGAGCGTCCACCAATGACGTCAGCAGCGCGTCCACCGCTGGAAGATCCACCAGAACGTCCTTCTCTTTAGCCGCTTGAAACAACAACAGCGCGTCCTCCAGTCGCTTTCTCCTAAGACAAGCGTCCATCGTGTAGATGGCTGCCAACTGCGTTGCATCGTCCGGTTTGAAGGTTTCTTGGCTCAAAAGATGCCGCAGAATCTGCGCCGCCCTAGGGGCTTCATGTGGCTGTCCACGTTTGGCTACAAGTAGCGCCAGTTGCTGCAAAATCTGCGGGTCTGAGCCGCAGAATCCTCTTGCAACTTGTCGAAGGCCGCGAGCGCGCGCGTGGACTCGCGCGACGCAATGCTTCGCTCCAGTACTAGCTTACTATCTCTCGAAGCAGTTGGCAACACGCGCGGAGCTGTGGAGCTCGATAGACCGCGTACCAGCACGCGGCGCACCTTGCCTCCACGGATGGAGCTGCTAAGCATGGCTATCATAAACGATATGGTAGCGTCTGAAGTAACTATCACATATAACAGGTCTACAGGTCTGAAGTAACTATCATGAATCACAGGTGAAGGCTTGAAGTGGCTATAAGCAAGTAACCGTTAAGTGACGTTGAACTGCAATAGCTTGCGCATCATAATAATTGACTCGACATGGCTCCACGTCTGGCGTCTCCTTCTTCAGTTGCTGCAGGTTATGAGCCCGTTGACCAGAAAGATCTGACGCTATTGCACGTGATGGTGCTGTTCCGTCATGGCGATCGGTCCCCAATCAGCCGCAAAGTGAGCGCAAAAGTGGCGATGAACCAGGTCGAAACGGAGTTTTGGGTCTCTCAATTAGCGGAGTTGAGTGTTGTTGGCGCTCTTAATAGCGGGACAAAAGTGGTCAATTACCACAATGGAGAGTGCAAAGTAGGGTGTTTTAAGCAACAAGTGGAGACGCCACCGCCTCCGCAACAAGGAGGACGCTGGCCATGTGGACAGTTGACAGCTAAAGGCATCGACATGATGCGAGCCAAGGGACAAAAGTTGAGGGGCAAATATCAACTTTTGCTGCAGACGGTGGACGACCCAG
The DNA here is from genome assembly GCA_002215365.1 of Phytophthora megakarya. Classification (NCBI taxonomy): domain Eukaryota; phylum Oomycota; class Peronosporomycetes; order Peronosporales; family Peronosporaceae; genus Phytophthora; species Phytophthora megakarya. The sequence continues at coordinate 31,822 of NBNE01000027.1, forward strand.
TTCGAGAGGTTTACGTGCAGTCCACCAATATCAGAAGGACCATTCGGTCGGCGCAGAGTCTCTTGGCAGGACTCTTTCCAGAGTATTTTGTCCATGTTGATGCAGACAATCAACTGGCAGCCAATGAGCAATTGCTGCCGGACAGTCGAAACTTCTTGCAACATGTCCACAAGAACAAAAAGAAGGACGACGTCCTTCTGATTCATGCTGATGACTCGAACGGTTTGGCACCTCAACACTCGTACGAATTGTATCGAGATCTCGGCAAAATGTTGGCAGAAGAACTGAAGCAACAGGCACCACCAGGTTTTGCAGAGACATCCGAGAGGATCAGTAGGATTATCGGCGCTAAATCGAGCAAGTTGGTGTCCTGGACTGGATGTAAGTATGCAACTTGATGCTGAAGGTGGAAGGTCTGACTTACTTGTCTATTGTTGCTGATTAAAGTGCGCGAGGTGTTGGTCTGCTACCAGGCGCACGGGTTGGCCTTCCCGGACGGTTTGGACCAACAGCTCTTTGCACAGATCTGTGAATATGACGCTTGGCTGTGGCACCACTTGTATGGCAATTTGGACTTCTGTCGAGTGAGCTTCAGGTCCGGCGTGCAGCGTATCTACTCGTATCTGACTGGTGTCACGCAGGTACGTCTACCTACTGCAGTATTTATTGACATTGTTGCTCACTTGATTCCTTACAGGGTGCAAACAAACACAAAATGTCGTTGTTCTCCGCACATGACAATTCGCTCGTGGCGTTCGTGAACGCGTTGCAGTTGCAAGTTCCGCGTGTGATTCCTCCGTACGGTGCGATGTTGACCTTCGAGCTGTTTCAACATCGAGTCACTGGCGCATTCTACCTCAAAGCGCTGTTCGAAGGTGTCGAAGTGACTTTCGGCAGTCACCAACACTCGGCTTTATGTCCGTTTGCTGTGTTTCAACAAGCAGCGCAGAGCTTTGTGCAAGTGCCGGAAGCTGCACTTTAGTCAGGAATAATCTCCTGGATGACACGCATGACGTCAACTCAAATCTGATTCGCTCACAAAATAGTGTAACACCACACAAAATAGTGTAAAACCACACAAAATAATAAGATTCAAGTACGTGAGGTCACTTCGCAATCTTCTACCAGAGCCACAAGCACCGAAACGACATAATATTCTGATATGGCTACATTTGCTAGTCGCACCTTGACACTGCGTCATGCGCTCTTCTTCCATCGCCACGGCGACCGCACGCCTGTGTTGACGTCCATCGGGACGAAAACCACTGCGACTCAAGAGGAGCAGGACTTCTGGGCCTCCAGAGTGGCTACATCCGAGCAGATTGAGCTCTTGAACCAAACGGCCAAAGCCATAGGAACTGATGCCACGCAGCCGCCAGTGATCAGACCATCGAAGGAGTCGCAGTTTCCCTACGGGCTCTTGACCCAGAAGGGCGTCAAGCACATGACGGACAAGGGTCGCACACTCCACCAACGATACGCAGAGCTCTTAAACGACAATGTCACGCAACAGGACGTCTACGTGCTGTCCAGCAGTGTGCCACGCACTATTGAGTCGGTGCAATGTTTACTCAAAGGGTTCTTTGAGAAACAGAAGGCCCCGCAGTTCTACGTGCACACATACGCACATAACGTGCTAGCACCCATGCATCCGTTGCAAGTGTTCAATGAGATCGAGCTCATTGTGCACGACGATGTGCTCCGATTGAGGAGCAAAATTGAGAGAGAAGCCATGGATAAGCTAGGACTGCATCTACGTGGATGTCTGGGAGTTCCTGACGACCAACCGCTGTCTTGGACGGCTGTTCGGGACATGTTGACGTGTCGGGAGGCTCATGGCTGGCCGTTCCCTGAAGGCGTGGACCAAAAGGTCTTTGAGCAGGTTGAAGTTTACGATACGTGGCTCTGGCAACGTCTGTACCATCGCAAAGACTTTTGCTATCCTGCATTCAAGGACGGAGTGAAGGAGATTTACAATTTTGTCAAGTCTGTGGTGGAGAAGGAGCAGAAGTCCAAGATCTCCTTCTTCTCGGCACATGACAACTCCATTGTGGCACTGTTGGGTGCGCTCCAGATTGACGTGGGATCTCAACTGCCTGAGTACGGCACGATGGTGACGCTGGAAATCTACGAGGACGAAGCTACGCATGAGTTTTTCATTAAACCATTCTATGAAAAGGAGGAGGTGAGCTTTGCAGGCCACAAACAGGACCCGTTGTGTCCGTTCTCGCACTTTGAGTCACTGGCACTCGAGTTCTTGTCCTACAAGGCCAATTAAACAAGCAACCGAGCAGTAATCGGTGTATTACTTTCTGGGTGTCATCGAAGCTGCCCACGTATGACTTGTAATCAGTGGACTACGTGGAGTCCGGGAGCCATCGACGATTTTGTCTCTTGCGAGAATGTCCATGTAATCGGTGCCTTTGTACTTTGATTTAGTCCACCACTCTTCCAATTCGCTGTCATCCACCTCAGCCTTCTTCGCATTCGACTTCTTAGCTTTCTGGAAAGAGCTTAACAATGTCGCCTTACCCATTTTCTCTTTAGCCTTATCACCACCTGAAGTTGTACCCCACCACGTCGGTGGATTCAACCACCAAGCGCTCAAGTCCTTGGACGTATTCTCTTTTGCACTACCATGCGTACCAGATTTCTGTTTCAGCTGCCACAACTCCAAATTCTTCGTCTCAATAGCTTTCAAGAGCGACTCAAAGCGCCAAAACTCGCTCTCCACGTACAAGTCTCGCAGCAGCTTCGGATCGGATGGTAAAATGCCATCACGTAGGAATCGCAGAATGTGTCGAAACAATCTCCAGTCTCGATCCACACGGAAACAGCCACTTTCAGCAGCACTAAGTGGTGAATCATCCTGAACGAAAGCAGCTAGCAACGATGTCGAGTCCTTCGAGGCCAAAGCTGCCGATAACTCGAACAATTCACCTCCAACATCAATTGTTATTCGACGATCGCTAGCTGCTGGAAATGTTGCAAGACAAAACCAATCGGAGGAACGTGAAGCCTCAAAGCGTTCACGTTCAGAGGTCAAAAGTGCGTGTTGTAGCAACAACTTGCGCTTTTCACGACGGATGAAGGCTCGTTGTTTGGCAACCTGGGAATCGATCCACAACAATTCGTTAGTATCAAAGTGGTTAAAAGTACAGGTCCCAACGTACTCGTTCGTATTGCAACTCGAGGTTTTGTCGTTTGGAATCCACGACGGTGCGGTGAAGTAGCGTTTGTTCCTCTTCTTGAACCTGCAAAGCTCGCTTCACTCGTTCTCGACTATCTTCATCGCTGATTCCATCGTCAAAAAGAGCTTTTGTCGAGTCTGGAGCCCATGCAGAACCTTTGCGAGGTTTTCGTGAAGACATAGGAGACCAATTCGCAAATGGCAGTTTTATCCGACCCGTCGTTATTACTGAATGCCGAACTTCACACGGGATTGCTTATGCAGGCCTTGTACTCAAAGCGATCAACTCACAGCTTCAATTTACATGTTAATGCTGCAAAGCATGCATGTCTTTCAAATTGTTTTGCAATTTTCAATTCCAGTATTGGGCGGTCATCGACCTCAAGAATGTTGAAAACTCGTCTAATGGAGACAAGTCAGGGAACCAACTCACCTTCGCTTGGTGGATACTGGTTGCATATCAACAAAGGAAGCTACGAGTGCCAACCATCCCCAATGCGCTATTATATCATCTAAAATTCACGAAAACCCGACGATTGGAGGAAGTGGACACCATCTAGAACATGACAACAACAACCAGGAATCCGTTGTTAACAAGCTATGTCTTGTGGTGTCACACACATGGATGGAGCCAACAACCGAGCAACCCGATGACTTGGACCTTGGTGAACAAACTACTATTCGTGTAAAGTGCACTGCAAAATGTAAAGCAAGCATGAACGATGTTGGAGTTGCGTAAAGACACAAGTACCGATGAATTATCGCATTTACCAAAAAAAATCACCATTTGCTTTGACAAACAACACAGGAAGTTTTCTTGCGTCGGGTACCCGTCGAAGACCATTGCGACCTTGCTGGTCATGTTTTGCATCAATTTCGAACTGCTTTTAATTTAACATGACTGTAATCATCATGGTTAATCATCCGTGGTTGCTGGCACCCGGAATTTAAGTCAGAACCAACAATCGCCGTAATATCAACGTAATACGTGTATCAACATAATCATCGTGTTTTGACGGCATGCGTGAACTTAATTACTGAGCTCAGTATAGTTCATTCAGCTTTTGGCTTCGTGGCGCAGAACAAGTCAAATCGTCGTAGCTAACAAAACGATGCATTTCAGCAAAGAATTGTTTCTCATGGTCGTTGGTATCGCTGTCGTAGTAAGTTCGCTCATGGTCGTGATGTCTCCAATCCTGAACAACAACCTCAAGATCCATTCTCATCGCGAAGTTACCGAATAGAGTTTATTCCTCTTCTGGAACCTGTAAAGCTTGTTTCCACCGTTCTCGACTATCTTCATCGCTGATACCAACAACTTTCGTCGAGTCTACCTTTGTGTGGTTTAAGCGAAGACATCGCAGACTAGTTCACATTTCTCGTTGCCGCCTTTAAAGAGAGCACATGAACTTCATCCGTTATGCATTATTACTGAGGATTACACTTTCACCTTCTACTAAGCACATAATGCGAGGATGGCTGCTAGAACCGTCACAATTGACAAGAGAGCGGAGCTTTTGCGAGAGAAAGCTATAGCATCCGAGACCCATAAAGCTGATTCTGAAGCTTGTGCAGGTCCTGACGTCGATCCCGATTTGTCGCTGCATTCTCCTTCGAACGCGAGTGTGAGCGTTGAGTTGCAACACTTTGCGTTCTGGAAGAGACACTTGTTGCCATACGTGACTTCATCCGAGCCGCAAAGCGGTTGAAACTCCTTCGTGCAAACTCTCTCAGTGCAGATCCCATCGTCAGACGTTGAGCTGGTAAATTGCATACCCTCTCCACTACAGCCTTCACTTGGGCTTGCATCACACTCCCTATCTCTCAAAATCGTTAAAGTCGAGTTGGAACAATGAGCTCGGCTCAAAAAGCACTCGTTCCTGTACGTCCGTCCGTCGGAGCCGCACACTGGTGTGTACACATCTAGACACACCAAGTTCTGAAGACAGGAGCTTTTACTTCCACTGCTACTGCCATTTGGACTGACACAAGGTCCTTGTGATACAATTGTGAGTGTGTCATCGCCCAAAGAGCACCGCGTCCTGTTGAACTCGCACTCGTTGCCAAACGTTTGTCCATTGGAAGCGCACACAGGCTGGAAGATATCGAAACACCCGAACTCGCAGCTAGAAGATCCTGACGATTGAGAAGGCACAGACATGTTACTGGAGACTTGAGGGGGTCACTGTATGTTCGCAAATGACAAAAGTGGCTTTCAACGGACAACTTCAACGTCACAAATGGCTACATTAGGATGAAATGGCTTCATTAGTTTCTGTCGAGAACGACAACGATAGTTTGTTGTTGAGTCTGGCATCTACTTTGCATACAAGCCTCTGTGCTTGTTAAGATGGTAAGAAGGCAAATAATTATTCATTTACACGCAAACGGAGGAGCTACAACCTGATGTAGCCATTTGGAGGCGTCCTCGACACTGATTGGTTGACGTCTTGATATGCGGGAGATGGCTACACCGACCAAGGTTGCCTTTTGTGCCATTGCACCATTGTCGCCAAACTGCTCAACCCACAGCTTCAGCCATGCTGCAAAGTTTACGAGTTCTTCAATTTATACTGCAATTTGCAGTTGTGATATTGGTGATTGTTGCAGTGCATCTTCACTCGTGGGCTGTTATCGATCTCAAAACCGTTGAAAACTCCTCCAGTGCAGACAATTCAGTGAACCAACTCACATTCGCCCCTGGTGGGTATTGTTTGCGTCTCAACAACGGAAGTTCTGAATGTCAACCATTTCTACACGCTATCCTCGAGAATGCACGACAACCTGATGATTGGCCAAGTGCAGGACCAGACCCACTCGAGTTGTTGCCGTCTCATCTAGAAAATGACAACAATAACCAGGATTTCGCACTATCACAAGCGTTGTCTTGTTGGTGCCACACACGGGGAGAACTCACTTGGTATATGCAAGGAGCTCAGAATGTGGCGTGTCTGGTGGTGTTGGAGACTGTGAAATACTCCATGGTACTTTGGGGTATTTTCGCGACAGTGAGTCTCGGACTGTCATCGATTTTTTTCTCGCACAATTTCAGGACGTGCCACACGTTTTCCAGCTTTACTAGCGCGTTGCTTGGATTTCTAGTGACAGTATCATGGTGGTATTACAGCAGTACGAATATCGATCGAGAGTATTTGGAAGAGCTTGAGCTGAATTGGTCACACGGTGGATCTTACCATTGCGCTCTGACAGCGTTCGCTCTTGCAACTGCAAGTGCGCAGATTGCATTCGAGTCAACGAGTCCTGCTGGTATTCAAAAGTATACCCGTCGCTTTATTCGACCGACCTCAAGAATCGAACAACCCGATGACTGGGACCCGCTGTCTTGTCCAGCAAACTATCTCGTGTAATATGCAAAGTACTGCTAGACTATCCTCTAAATGTAACACTGTTTGAAAGATATTGTAGTTGCACCTTTACTTTGACAAACAACGATGGAGAATCTATTCGACATCACTATTTTCACGTGCAAGTTCAAATATCAATTCTGTAGCAGTCGGACGACTAAAAGGATCGGATGCGAGACATGCTGCAGCAATATGAAGAATTTTTGACGGACAGCTATCAGAGAAACTTGGACGTAACCCACCAGACATGACGTCTTGCAGAATTTGGAAGTGCCTTGCCTTACTTCCACCTTCCGTAAGAGCATCAGTGTATGGGGTCTTGCAAGTATCCAATTCGGATAATACCACACCGAAGGAGTAAATATCTGCTTGCTCCGTGTAGCGATTGCCTTCTAAAACTTCAGGTGCTGTCCAGTACGGTGTGCCGACTCCTGATGTCATGGTAAGATCAGCAACTCCACGACTCACACCAAAGTCAATCAACTTGGGCTCCAATGCGTTCGACAGCAAAATGTTGTTCGTCTTGAGATCACGATGGATCAGAACAGGTACTCGAGTGTGCAGATATTTCAGCGCTTGGGCGATTCCAGTGGCCATCTGAATCTTGTCATTTTCCCATGAAAGTAAGTGTACATTCTGGTGCAAATAATCCTGAAGGCTTCCTGTAGGAAAATACTCAAGTAGCATGACCAGATTGCTGAGACTATTCCACGTAACACCGACAAATCGAACGATATTAGGGTGAACTAAACTTGCAGTGAGAGCGATCTCTTCAGCGAAAGCTTGTACCACCTCGGCCTTCTGATCTTTAGTCTGAAGCAACCTTTTCGCTGCCACCTTTTGTCCATAAAGCTCACAGACCCAAATTTCTCCTGATCCACCTCTGGACAGCGGTCTTTCAAATACCAGCAATTCGTACGGAGTGAGTTTTCCCTGGAGATGTTCACTTCCAAGCAGAATTTGAAGTATCTTGTTCGAGTACGGACTGTAGAAATTTGAAGTGGAGTGGGTGGTGTCGCTTTTAGTGGATGAATGTTGTTTTGCATGACGTTTAGCTCTACACAACCAGCAAAACCAAACAACAAATACGACTCCCAGGATGATTGGGATCAGCAACATTTTGTCAAATTCTGAAGTCTCCTCAGCAAATTCTTCTCTCAACCAATTGGTAACCCAAGCATTTCCAGTTGGTTTTGTCATTTTAGCCATGTCCTCGTCCGAATATTCATCTCTTCTGTGGCAAGGCACAGTCAACGACGCGTATCCTTTATCGATCGGACATTCATTCCAAGCTGGATCAAGTTCACTGGATACCGTGTGCACAACATAGACTGAAAACGTAATATTTCCTCCAAATTCTTCAATATCTTGCGTCCAAGTGTGATCTCGTAGTCGGGTGAGTGGGGTCATATTAGGGTCTCCACCAACGGACCACATCATGCCTAGGTAGGTACCAGCTCCTGAATCTTCAAATACATCGGCCACACATCGTGACACATTGAGCATTTGCCACCCCGTACAGTATTGTGCATAGTGAGCTGTCACTCCATTGGGTTGAGAACAATTGAGGTACGAGCAGTCCACGTTCACAACGTCGTATTTGGGCACTGCAATGTCGGCCATCGTGTAGTTTTCCATGGTCCAAATCTGTACTGGATCATTGTTCGGAGAGATTGCGAATCCAGTATCCCAAAGCACAGCACGCTGGACTAGACCAGGTAAATCGTCAAATTTGACATGTAGAGAGTTAAGACGGTCGGTCACTGCAGTAGGAATCGAAGATAATTGAATTTGATCCTCGTCGTCGCCTGCTTGGTGGCGAACGTATAATTGCCGAGAAATGTCGGAATTGGTACCGTCGAATACAAAAGGGCTCGAAGATGAAGATTCATCTAAACCTCGTAGTTGACGCATCCTGGCAAATTGGAAAATGAAGGACTTGTCAATGCATCGGAGATGGGGAATAGGTTCATCTTCTTGAACCCAACTCAATGACTCTTATGACGTATCCAATATCTTCCAGTGGATCTGTTCAGTACATGTAGATCAGGTGAAAGGAGATGGAATTTCGATATGGTAACTTACCATTGGTAAGCATTTCCTGAGGTCGACATTCCTCAGGCATCCATGGTACCTTACAATGTTGCAGGGGCATATATTACCATGCTTTCTACTGACATCTGTAGACGTTCGGATTCGCTCGCAGGGGTCAGTACTGCACTAAACGAAGGGTAGCGTTGGGATCGTTGTATGACATCGAATGTGGTGTATTGCTGTACGTCCTCTCGCGGAACTCTTGCTTGACTTACATACGGTAGTTTCCCATAGTACTACCGATAATTTGGTCATCACCTTCGATGAGTATAATTGTATGAATACAAGTATCCATTTCCTTGCGGAGGTTGGGTAGAATTTTCAGTAGTACTAGACTGCCTGATGTAATACACCACGGGTGAGATAATCTCACTGAGACCACGGATGATTTTTTGTTCGAGTTTAAAATCCTGCTCGACTTGAGAATCTCAAATTGAAATCACTAATCCTGCCTCTTGTCCGGTACAAATATTCGAGCACCATCACCAAATTGTCCAATAAATTTGACGAAGCTCGGATGGACTAAGAATCCCTTTCTCCTCCAAAATTATGTTCGCTTTCCACTTTGTGTTACTTCCGTTGCTAATCAGTACGAAGTATTACTTTTCAACGCCTCAAGGGCTTCATTCTTCCGATAAATAACTTCAGATTTGGAATTAAACACCACAAAATTCTCGAGTAGCGTATCATAATACACGACGAAAAGCTCATTACAGCGACTTGATACGATCCACCGCATTGTCAATTTTGCCAATTTGGTTATCATCAACATACACGATCGTAAATTCTCGTAAAATACTTCAAACCTTCATTAGAATGCTTCACTATGTCTACCTTCTAGCCATTGTATTAATTCGTGTGCTGTCGGACGATCCGAAGGTTCTAGTGATAAACATGCCGAACTAATTCGTTGAATCCGTACTGGACATTCCTCTGAAAAACTCGGTCGCAACGTACCAACCATCACTTCTTCCAAGATTCGGAACGGCTTCATCTTGGTGCCGTCCTCTACTACAGCATCAAAGTAAGGAATTCGTCCTGTGTCAAGTTCTGATAATACTACGCCAAACGAGTAAATATCGGCCTTTTCCGTATACCGATCGCCTTCTAAAACCTCGGGTGCTGTCCAGTACGGTGTCCCCACTCCTGCTGTCATTGTGAGATCAATCATTCCTCGACTCACTCCGAAGTCGATCAGTTTAGGCTCTAAACTTTCGGTCAACAAAATATTGTTCGACTTGAGATCTCGATGGATAATCGCTGGAGTATGAAAGTGCAGATATTCGAGCGCTTCTGCGATTGCAATAGCCAGATAAACTTTATCTCTCGCCCATGACAAATAAGCGGAATTTTGATGCAAATAATCCTTGAGGTTCCCCTTCGGTGCGTACTCCATCACCATAGCCAAATTGTTGAGACTGCTCCAGGCAACTCCAATAAATTTGACAATGTTCGGGTGAATGAGACTGGCAGTTAAGTCGATCTCTTCTGCAAATGCTTGGACGTCCTCAGCCTTCTGGTCCATAGTGTGTAGCAACTTTTTCACTGCGACTTGTTGGCCACCGTACAGACAGATCCAAACTTCTCCTGAAGCTCCTTTTGACAACTTTGTCTGAAAATGAAGAGCATCGTACGCAATTCGATTTCCGTGCAAGTGTTTGCTTTTCAGCAAAAGTTTTAACGTTTGATTTGAACCAGCACTCTCATAGTCGTCGGGGAGACTTGAAATGGAAAGACCATAGGTTGAAGCTGCCGCCGTTGGTCGATGGACTTGATCATGAGCAACTTCCGAATAATGTGGAGAAACCATCTCAAAATCACACGAAAATTCTCGTTCTCTCCTCATCATCGCAGCTCGTTTCCAGCAGAACCATCCAATCCCAATCGCAGCAGTAATCAGTAAAACGATCGGAATCAGCAAAAGTTCGTCGAAACCTGAGTCCTTCACCGCGAATTCTTCCTTTAACCAAGTCTCCACCCATGCACTTCCTGTAGGTTTCTTCATCGAAGCAATTTCAGCGTTTGTAAATTCGCTGCTCCTATGGCATGGAATAATTAACGACGAGTAGCCATCGTTTGCAGGGCATTGATTCCAGGTCGGATCATCGGCACTAGCCACTGTGTGAACAGCGTAAACGTTGTATGAAATACCCGTGGTCGGTTCTGTCCACGTGTGATCTCGCAGTCGAATATGTGGAGTCATATTAACGTCGCCACCCGTAGACCACATTACACCTAAGAAATCGGTTGCTCCCGAGTCTTTAAAAGTGTCTACTACGCATCGTGATATGTTGAGGATTTGAGTTCCTGAGCAATATTGGCTTGAGTACGCAGGAACTTCATTGGGTTGATTGCATTCTAACATTGTACAATTCACTTTGGCGATATCGTCTTGTGGTACAGCGAGGTCTGCCATGGTGTAGTCGCCTATCGGCCAGATTTGTACGGCGTCACCTCCGGGAGAAATACCAAAACCTGCATCCCAAAGAACTGCACGTTGTACCAAACCAGGTAAAGTGTTGAAAGTTACTTTAAGCGAGTCGAGTCGGTCAGCCACCGCAGTTGGAATCGAATTGATTTGAACTGCAGCACTTGTGTCTCCTGCTTTGTGGCGAATGTAGAGCTGTTGTGCAATGTCGGAGTTGGTACCGTCGAAAACGAACGAGGCGTCTGAGGGTAATGATGAGGACGAAGGATCCTCCTCTTCCAGACTGCGAAAGGTGATCGTGTAGTCTTGGGCCAAGGTCGATGTTGCCGTAAGAATCGTGAGAAAACCTGACACTCGCATGACTGCGAGTTATCGCAGTTCTAAGAATGAGCAACATGCGCGCGAACGGATCAAGTCGTAATATCGATTTCTACACAGCTGGAAGTCGGCATTAACTCTACATTAGGGGAATTGGTACAGATGTACCTTCGTCTGGGTAATTTTGTGGTTGCGAGGGGATAACACGCAGCGATATCGCACCAAATGTTTCACTCTTGTGATACCATGGGACACAAATATCTAACAGATGCGCTTTGATTACCATTCGTGCCTTGTAAGAAGACAGAAGATAACTGTAGTTTTCAAAGACGCTCTACCAAAACTGTCTGCACAATCTGTAAAACGTGAAGGGCAGTAAATTAGGACGTAATGCGTAGTAGCAATCTCTTCGTGAAGAGTTTGGTCACCTTCAGTAACTCCACCAGAAAACGGAATCTAGATACCCCCGATAATGCCGCCCCTAACGAGTAAATGTTTTATATTACAGCGCAAGGAATTCACATGTCAAGTGAAATTAACTCTGACTCCAGAAGATTTACAAAAATTACATTATAGCTGCTGTAAGAATGAGGATGACGGAATCCTCAGCATATTGTCGGACATAAAGCTGGTACTACCACGATATCGGAGTTGTTGTCATCGACGACAAATAAATCCGAAGTAGTTACAGAGTGTAAATGCGACGGCGCACATCAGTCCGAAGTACTTGGGTTAACTCAGTTGCCGTTGGTCGTAGATCTGGATTATGCTGCAAACACTGCATTCCAACTGACCGAATCCACCTTGGACATTCTTCAGAGAAAGCAGGACTCAATCTGCCATCGAGTACCCAGTTCAGAATCTGAAATGGTTTCGGCTTCTTCCCTTCAGCCGTCAGTACATCTGAGAACGGCATCTTGCACGTATCCAACTCGGACAATACCACACCAAATGAATAAATATCTGCTTGCTCAGTGTATCGCTTGCCTTCCAGAATCTCCGGTGCGATCCAGTATGGAGTACCCACTCCAGCTGTCATAAAACCATTCTTTCGTGATCGACTCACTCCAAAATCGATGATTTTTGTCTCTAAAGTTTCCGTCAGTAAAATGTTCTTAGATTTGAGATCTCGATGAATTATCGGCGGATCTCGTTCGTGAAGGTACCGAAGAGCTTGAGCGATTCCGACAGCCATCCGAACTTTATCTCGACTCCACGATAACAACCGTCCACTCTCAGCTAGGAACCTTGTCAAGTCGCCCATAGGACAATACTCCATCACCATTGCCACATTATCGAGACTACTCCATGCCACTCCAATGAATGACACAATATGAAAATGGTTCAAACTTGCAGTCAACACAATTTCATCCACAAACTCTTCCACTTCTTCCAGATTGTGTTCATTCGTCTTCAGTAGTTGCTTCACTGCAACTTGTTGGCCATTAAATTGACCGAGCCACACTTCACCCGATGCACCACTTGACAACGTTGTGTCGTACTGAAGACTCTGAATTGGAACCCGTTTACCCTTCAGCTCTAGACTGTCCACCAATTTCGGTAACATCTCATTGATCTCGACCGATTTGGGGGGTACTCGATACGTTTGGTCGAGCCCGAAAGGGTTCGTGTGGGTCTCGAGAGACAACGTGTGCCACCGTTCCGAACGATCCGAATGTTCTTCATAAGGTTCGGAACTGGGTAGGTCGAATCTGTTGCGAGGTGACTGGATCACTAACTCTCTATTGCGTTGTCGCTGGCGATAGCAGAGTCCGATCCACACAACGACAGCCATGATAAAGACCCCGATGGATAGAGGGATCATCACCCACGAATCGAAATGGGGTCCGAACTCAGGTGTCGGGTCCTCGGAACTGGAAAACTCGGACCCCGCCAATCCCCGAAAGCCTTTTGCATGAACTTGACCAAGTACATGTAGAGCCAACGAAATCACCACTGGAGTGTGCATGGAGGATCGTTTTCGCAAGTGACGAATTGTTTTCGGGGTTTTCAGCTGCGAACAGCACGAGAACGTTGCTCAACAAGATCTTCGGCCACGAACGTCTGACATCGTGCAATCTGTCGCGGTCAGAGTGGAAAATGGCAAGTGCATCCTCCGTCTTCATCTGAGCGAGGGCATCGACGCCTGACCGCCACAAACATCAAATGACCGAGGTACCGAGATCCAGACGTCGAGTAGACTTGGTACTACGTGGTACATCTCCGTTGCACTGTCAAATATCCTGAATCAATTCAACTCTACCGCTGGCTGCTGGCTTCCACTGCAGTGGACACGGCGAAATTCGGTTCGCATTCGGTTCGGCAGAGGTTTTACTTGTTACCACGTGGAACGGAGACCCTCGGTCGAATCAGGCTACACACGGACCCAAAAGCAGCCGTAGAGACCTGACTCATGACCTTGAACCCAAAGTGCAAAGGTCTCCGCTGGTGGCCACTCCTGAATCGGCCAAATGTCGAGGTCGGCTGGTTCCATCGCGTTGGACGGCACGAGCTCCGACCTCGCTCGACAGCTTTACTCTCGAGCCAAAGCCAACGATTCCATCCAAGTAAATCTGAATGCCGTCCCCAACGCAGTGCACAGTCGCCTAAACCAGTTAGACGTCGACTGGAACGACCTCCCGGGTGTCGCTCAATTGGCAGTACTATGGGATTCCGGCTTTGCGATCAACTCCAAGTTGGACGCTGTTCAGATCTGGACGTTGGGAGACCACGACATGTCCACTTTGGCACTCACGCTGGACGAGTATGAAGCTGCGGGGTGTGTCGCCAAGAACTGCACGGAACCGGACGACGCCGTCATGTACGAGAGTTTCCACTGCAACGGGGCCCAGATGAACAACGCAGCCAAGTGTGTGGTGCAGGAGTTCGACGACCCCATCACGTCCTACAATGCGGCGATGTGGGGTATCGGGGGTCCCCCCGAATCGGTTCCCATGCTTCGGATGGCGAAGCATTCCTGGACAGATAACAATACCAACTACGTCGTCATGGCTCTGCATACAGTGACCTTGGAGAACGAACCCGGTTGGGACGCCTGCCCTTCGTCGACTCAGAACGGGGGCTACGGGTCCCTGGTGTTCCCTTGCCGAACGACTTCCAATGTGACAGTGGAGAATGAACAGGAGATGAAGACGGTCACGGGGTCCAATTGGGTCGATGAGTGGTTGGTAGCCGACTACAAGACAAGCAAGAGCTCGGACGGGTTCAACCTGTTGCTGCTGATACCGATCATTTTGGGGGCTTTAGCGGTTCTTGCGTTGATCTGGTTGGGGTTTTACTGCAAGAAGAAGCGACAAGAACGCGCTCGCAAAGACTTTGAGGAATCGACGACTGGAGAATCGCCCTATCTCGCTCCTTCGAACAAAAGTTTTGATCAGCAAGAAATGGCTCGGCCGACGGTGGCTGTGAGTGAAGATATGACGGTGACGTACACGGGAGCAGATCAAACTATTCAGTTTCCGGCGTACGGAGGCGAATTCGTGTCTGGAGGGTCCAACACGACGTTGAAAGTTCTGCTCACGAGCACTTATCTGGTTGGAAAACGGATTCCTCTCGATAATTTGACGTTTGAAAAGGCCATGTCGAAAGGAGCTTCGGGAGAAGTGTGGATCTGTGACTATGCAGGAGAAAAGGTGGCAGGGAAACGTCTGCTGCAAACCAAGGAGAACAAAGCGGAAGATGTACATGAATTCGCATTGGAAATTGAGCTAAACGCTCATTTGCAACACCCGAACATTGGGGCGTTCATTGGCGTTGCGTGGAGTAGTTTGAACAATTTGACCATGGTGATTGAGTACTTCCCACTGGGAGATTTACAACGATATCTCAAACAGAATGGAGATCTGTTGTCCTGGGCAAGGGATAAAATTCACATGGCAATGGGAGTCGCTCGAGCTCTTGAATACCTTCACGGGTACTCACCTCCGATCATCCACCGCGATCTAAAGTCCAAGAACATTTTGCTCACGAAACAACTGGAGCCGAAGGTGATCGACTTTGGCGTGAGTCGAGGACGTCTGGACAATACGATGACAGCAGGAGTGGGCACTCCGTTCTGGACAGCGCCAGAGATCCTCGAAGGTAAACGATACTCTGAACAGGCCGACATCTACTCGTTTGGCGTGGTGTTGTCGGAGTTGGATACGTGCAAAGCCACATTCTACGACTGCGTGGGGTCCGACGGCAAGAAAGCCAAACCGTTCCACATTTTACAAGAAGTGATGACAGGTATGCTCCGTCCGAGTTTCTCCAAGGACTGTCCTCCTCGCATTCGTCGTATTGGTGTGTCTTGTTGCCAACAAGATCCAGCACGACGACCTACCGCCGCTCAACTTGTGGAAATGCTGCAAGGGGAGTAGACCTGGTAAGTTAAACTTAATTTCATTGTCTTTAGTGTAAACTATCCTATCCTATCGTAAGCACTTGTGCTTTAGCCTTCCAGTAATCGGACAAGCTCCGATGCCGATGGTCTCTGCTTCGGATCGTGCTGCAAACACGCGTCTGCTGCTTTCTTGATCCGTGGAGGGCAATCTGCAGTAAGACTCGGTCTCAAGGTGCCATCCACGACGCCCTTCAGCAAGTGAAAAGGCTTCATTTTCTCTCCATTTGGCCCTAACGTGTCGTGATACGGGGCTTCACACGTGTCCAACTCCGTCAACAGCACTCCGAAGGAATAAATATCTGCTTTCTCCGTGTACTTTGTGCTCTCGAGGACCTCTGGTGCAGTCCAAAAGGGGGTACCAACCCCGGCTGACATGTCGTTAGGCACCGTGAGGCGGCTCGTACCGAAGTCGATGATCTTCGGTTGCAATCGCTTGGTCAACAAAATATTCCGGGTCTTGATATCGCGATGGATGACGTCGCGAATGTGCAAATAGTCGATTCCTCTCGCGATTCCGATGGCCATATCGATTTTATCACACGGCCAAGTCATCAAGTCGCCCTTCCGTTTCAAATACTGCTGTAGATCACCTCGAGGAAGGTATTCTTCCACCATGGCCAAGTTTTCCAAGCTACTCCAAGTCACTCCAATGAATCGTACGATGTTCGGGTGGTTCAAACTTGCAGTTAGTTGGATCTCGTTCGTGAACTTCTCCGTCTCGTGGAAAGTTGGCTTTTTCGACTGCAACATTCGTTTGACAGCCACCTTTTTGCCAGCATACCGACAGGCCCAAACTTCTCCAAACGCACCTCGAGACAATAAACGACCGAGTGTAATGCGTTCCCATGCAATTCGCTTGCCAACCAGATTGGAGTCGGTTGTCAACGTGTACCCCACATTGTCCGCAGCAGAATAGCGACAGAAAGTCTCGCGCATGGCAGGAATCGACTCTCGATCTGCTTGAATGGAATCTCGGATTGACGGCATGGACTCTTGGATTGGCGGCATCGTGTCTGGAGACATTGACACTGATTCTCGAAGTGTTGGCAAGTGGTCTTGATTCCTCGAGCTATTGCTTTGCACCGACACTTTATCACTCCAAGTTTCCGATTTACTTCGCGATGTTCGAGTCCGAGCTGAGGATGGTCGCATAGAAGTCCAAATGGATGATTGACGTGACATTGAGCTCCGAGTTGAAGATGGACGAGCAGCAGAATCAGTTGATTCATGCACGGACAGACCAGAACATCGATGTCTCGGCACGATCGTTTCGACTGGAAACCCACCGAGAATTGCCCTCCGTTCATGATCGATTTCAGGTGGAATTCCAGCGGCTAGTGTAGTATTACGTGTGGATGGCTTTCTAGAGCCTGGGGCAGTATTTCGGCGTGGACGTGGTAAAACTTCCTCAAACACAGGCGAAGGTTCTTCAATCGGAGCGTCGTTCTCTCCTGGCACTGGCAAATGAAGAGTGCGATCAAACTCTCCAATTGTTTCCTGTTCCGTACGACGAAGACTTGTCCGATTTTCTCTTGTACGTGGCGCGGTAAGAGGTCCAGGGGGTTTCGATTTACTGGAACCAAGTTCACTGTCCGCAGGAGAATTGCGTTGCCAATAGACCGATCGTAGCTTACGACGCTTGTTGAAAACAGCGAAAAAGATGAGGACGGACGCTATGACGGCTGCAAGGATGATCGGTCCTAATAGCCACAAATTAAATCCACTGCCATCGTCAGACTCGCTGTTCACAGTCGTATCAGTTGTAGGTTGGTACTGTTTAATCCACGCCGTCACCCACGGAGTTGCCACTGGTTCCGACATGACTGCAACGATTTCTGCCGATGTATTTTTCAGTGCGTAACAAGGTACAACAAGTGATCCGTAGCCGTCTTCATTGCAAGTTCCGTAAGCTGGTTCGTCGTCAATACTCATCGTATGCACAGCAGCTAGCAAATACGAATTATTCGAGGACGAATCGAACCAGCCATGCATCACTGCGCGTGCCTCGGGAACCATATCGGGGTCTCCTCCATCCGACCACATTGCGACGTGTGAACTTGTGTCCGAGTCGAAATTGTCCATCAAACACTTGACTGCCGTCAACATTTGCGTACCAGTGCAATGCTCGTTCGCGTAGTACGTTGTGTCATCCGGTTGGCTGCAGTTCAACGCCGTACAGCCTGTAGTATCGTACTCCACCTGGGACACTGCCAAATTGGCCATCGATCTGCCTCCTAACGTCCAAATCTGCACCGCGTCATTTTCAGGAGATATTACGTAGCCAGTATCCCACAATAATGCTCGTTGGAGTAAACCAGGTAAGTTATCGAACGACACATTTAACGGTGCAAGTCTCGATGTGACTGTGTCTGGAATTGTGTTAGGCACCACTTTGTTGATTTCTTCACCTGCTGCGTGTCTTAAGTAAAGTTGGCGAGCGATATCGGATGTGGAACCGTCGAATACGAACGAGTCGTTCACGGGTAACTCGGAACCTGCCAGTGCTTCGGACGCAAAACTCATGGTCAATAATTCATCAGAAGCGACGAAATTCAAGAATGTCGGGACTAACGCTACGAGTCGAGCGCAACGTCGACGCGCCATGTTGCGCTCGCTCTGTCGAAATGCGAAATTGTCACCAAGTGAACGAAACTTGTTCAACTCGAGCGTATCGGATACTGGAGTATTCGGAGCTGATCGAGCGAGTTATGGTGCAGTAACCCACACGCCGCAATCTGCAAACAACGAGGCATCTTTCAGTCGTGTCCACTCCGTATTAGAAACGCATACCTTTCCATCACGATGCCTTACCCGTGCATCGAAAGTCCTCCATCCATACTTGAGCCGTATGAAAGCATTGACAGCGTGCCTCCAACACTCAATCGCTGGTGAAAGAGACCAAACTTTCGTCAAAGGCAGGTGGATTTGCTTGACCGGACAGACAGAGACACGACCACTTATATGGTCGCCTGGACGCTGTCTCCACTTCGATTTGCCGAAGTTCTCGTAAAGCGACTTGGTCGATCTTTTCAACTCCTTTTCAAGCGTTAAAGGTGACCTCGAATGGTATCCATACGAACGATGGCATACCTGCTCTTTACGATACGTATCGAGGTGAGATTGATCGAAATGATCTACTTACTCGAAGCGTGCATCCACTGGATGGACCATCGACAGGTGCGAGTTCGAGATACGGAGCCATCTTTGGATCGGACTCATGCATGGCTCAGATGGGGCTGGTCTGCCCCAGTCTCGGTAAACTACGGTAGTGCATGGTAGTCGTTCAGAGTGACAAACCTTCTTGAGTCGAAAGTACACATGCAGGTCGATCCATTTCGAAGGCTTTCCAGACCGTCTACTTCGAAGGCTTTTAACTCTGTCCACCTAACTCTTTCGACTCGGTCGAGAAAAATAGGAAAACTAGAATATGTGTAAGTTGCGAGACAACTTTCGAGTATCATTTGGCTGATTTATTGGCGTATTGTTATAGTTTTCGCAGTCTCAATCTTTCGCGTAAATTGCGTCAACAAAAGGCTGGTTACGGTGTTACTAGCTGGCTTCGCAGTTCACGCCACAGAGTCGAATCCATGGGGCTTTGGGGAACTTGCATTCGTAATTTTTGGTGGCGACGGGCGAGATCATCTGGTGCGTGAGCAGACACGAGCATCGACATGATCCGAAATGCCCCGTCAACATGCAACTCTGTACGCGCCACATTACCATTACCGAGTTGATGGGACCCACTGCATCAGAAGCAAGAGATCGATCGACGACATACACCAAAGTGGGAACAAAAGATTTACTGTATCACTCGGCGTCCGCCACACGAAAGCGCATGGCGTCAGAGACTTGGGATGCAGCTGGAACCACACATTACAGTGTATTATTATCTCGTTTTGTCGCCTAAGCGTATCCATAGTTGCAGGTGAGATGGGTCCTCATCAAATGCTATAATATCGGATACAATAAAATGCACCGTTCACTACAAGTACAAGAGACAGAAATGAAGGTGACTACTTCGTTTGGCAACAAAACTTCCAACTGGATTCCTGAAGGTGCAGATACGTCGCCAAGTGACGTCTATACTATAGACGTCAGCTATAGACTCTATAGCTACCTTTGATGTCGCTTTGAGTCATGTGAACCCATTGCTATGAGCAGCGACACTTTCCAGTACCCATGACGGACACTTCATTCCATCAACCACCGGCAAGCGCATAATGCGTGCAAGTGCTTTTCTACTGGTTTGGAGCTCGGTGGCAGCTCAAATCAGCACCTTCCGAAGTTTGGAATCGACCTTGTCGTCTTCAACTTTATCGTCAAATTCGTCCTTCACCTTTGATGGGACCAATTCCGACATCGCTCAACAACTTTTTATCCGGCACCGTGCCGGCGATACAATGGATTTAGTCGAACTTTCATCGATACCTTCGGCTGTCCGTGACCGTCTCGACCCGTTCAACATCAACTTTAACGATCTACCTGGAGCAGTGCAACGGGCTGTACTTTGGGATACCGGGTTCGCCATCTCACCGGAATTCGACCCGATCCAGATCTGGACCATCAACGGTTATTCCATGACCGATCTCGCTCCATCTCGAGACGAAGTGGCTGAGGCCGGTTGCACCTTTGTCGATTGTGTACAACCGAATAACGTGACTGCCTCGTACGTTCAAGGGGGTACTGGAGATCAAATGTTAAGTGTAGCACGTTGTGTGGCAGATACTTTCGAAGATTCCGATGCAACAGGGTTTCTAGGAGCCATGTGGTCAAATGGCGGGAACTCCTCTATGACTCCTCAGATTCGTCTTCGAGATCACTCGTGGACAGATCCAGTCACTAAACTCTCCTACAGTGTCTATGCAGTTCACACTGTTTCCAGCAATGACGAGGTGACTTGGAACCAATGTCCTTCAGATGATAACTACGCTTCGTTGACTGTACCATGCTATAGGAGTGACAATGTGACGGATGCAATATCTGCTATGATGGTTAAACCCACAGGCAGCGCCTGGGTGACCACCTGGCTTCAAGAGTTTGCTACGGATTCCAGTTCCAGTTTCGACCGGATCCTTTTAGTTCCTATCATCATTGGAGCTGCAGTTTTGATCGTCTTTTGTTGGTTTTGTTGGCGACGTAAACTGAAGATGCAAGAACGCAATACGGATGGTGCCCTAGTTCCGAGCTCTCTGGACTTTGTGGGGATATCTACGCCGAATGTCACGACTCAACCATCATCTGGTGGGGCTTCTTCAAATATGGAGGGACTTGGGTCAAATGGAACACTCAAAATTCTACTCGGAAGTGAACATTTAAAGGGAAAACGTATCCCTTATGACAGTCTAAAGTTCGAGCATGCACTAGCCACGGGAGCTTCAGGAGAGGTCTGGGTCTGTGGGTATATGGATCGAAAAGTGGCTGTCAAGAGACTACTTCAGAGCAAGGAGCAGAAAGCCGAAAATGTCCAGGTATTTGCGGAAGAAATCGAGCTCAACGCGAGTCTCGTGCATCCGAACATTATTGAATTCGTCGGTGTCGCGTGGAATAGCCTCAATAATCTGGTGATGGCGATAGAGTACTGTCCTGTTGGAAATCTGAAGAACTTCCTACAGCAGAATGCCGACAAATTGTCATGGGCCCGCGATAAAATCCACATGGCGATCGGGATCGCAAAAGCATTGAACTATCTTCACACTCGTACACCACGGCTGATCCATCGCGATCTCAAGTCAAATAACGTGCTGCTTACAGACAATTTGGAGCCAAAACTCATCGATTTTGGTATTAGTCGTGGCATTCTCGACCTCACGATGACAGCAGGGGTGGGAACACCATACTGGACAGCGCCAGAAATCCTAGAAGGGAAGCGATACACAGAGAAAGCGGATATCTATTCATTTGGAGTGGTGCTAACAGAGCTCGATACGGGGAAGATACCTTACCATGACGTGAGAGTCGAAGGAGGTAAAGTGAAGCCGTTCCACATTTTGAGCCAAATTATGGCTGGTACATTGCGTCCGAGTTTCTCCAGAGATTGCCCGCCTCGAATCCGGAAAGTTGGCCAAGCTTGTATGACCCATTCTCCTTCTGCACGTCCAGACGCAAAGCAAATTCTACAAGCACTCGAGGGTCAGGAGAATTCGTTGTAGGTTTATCAGCTTAAATGTTGAAGTATTGTAAAGAATCACGTGAGCTATTAAGCTAGGCCAGTCGCTTGTTTCAGCATCTCCACGATTTGAGCAGCGGTGGGTCGTTGGTTGGGATCATTTTGGCAACAAGCCACACCAATATTTCTAATTTGTTGTGGACATTTGACTGAGAAACTCGGACGTAGGATTCCTGCTATCACATCCGATAAAATCGTGAACGGCTTCTTGGTTTTACCTTCGGGTGTCAAGGCATCGTGGTACGGCAGTTTACCCGTGTCTAACTCCGATAACACCACCCCAAACGAGTAGATATCTGCCTGCTCTGTATATCCTTTGCATTCCAAGACTTCCGGTGCCGACCAGTATGGTGTCCCCACTCCCACCGTCATAGATTCCTCCTGACGTTTTCGACTTACCCCAAAATCACTGAGTTTGGGCTCGAGATTTCTAGTTATCAAGATATTTTTCGATTTGAGATCACGATGAATAATCGGTGGAGATTGAGCGTGCAAATACTGCAGCGCGAGTGCAATTCCGGTCGCAATGTGGATTTTGTCGTTGGTCTGCAACAAGTCGAAGTTCTTGCGCAAATACGTTTGTAAATCACCAAGGGGGAAGAATTCGAGCACCATAGTCAAGTTGTCGAGGCTGTTCCATGCAACTCCTATAAAACTCACAATGTTCGGGTGCGTCAAGGTGGCGCTCAGATAGATTTCCTTCGCGAAACCCTCCACTTCGTCTGCTTGATGAGTTTTGGTCTGCAATAGTCGTTTTACTGCTACTTCCTGACCGAATAAATCTGCCAGCCACACTTCTCCGTACGCTCCCTTCGATAGCACTCGGTTGAAAACAATATTGTCGTATGGAATGCGCTTCTCAACCAAAACTGTACTACCGAGTGTCTTTTTCAGCGATAAATTTGACCAATCTTCCTCATAAGCTCGGTTGACTGTGCCAGTAAAGCTGGTGGTATTGCCTCTCTTGGTTTGAACGGTGAATGCAGTGTCACTTTCACGGTTGTCGGGATAGTTATCAGGTGCGTGTTCTTTTCTCAACCGCCTCAAGTACACAAGAAGACCAATAAACCCAGCAACTATGAGAAATCCCCCGATGATTGGAATCAACAACATCAAATCGAACTTTGACGATGCTTTTGCTGTGGTTGCGTAGCCCTCTTTCAGCCATCGAGACACCCACGGACTCCCTTGAACTTCCGTCATGTTCTTTTTCACTGCATCGGTGATATTTGCCGTCGTAAAACACGGTACAACCAATGATCCATATCCGCCATTTTGAGTATCTCCAGGACATACGCTCCAAGCAGGTTCATCCTTTAGCTCCAAAGTGTGAATAGCGAAAACAATGTACGAATTGCCATCGCGTTGGTCTTTCCACTGATGTTTCCAAATATGAGGTGTCGGTATGGCAACAGGGTTCCCACCCGTTACCCACATTGCTGCATGAATTCCACTATCATCGACAAAATCTTGGACTACACATCTTGCTGCCTTAAGCATTTGAGCTCCGCCACACCATTCGTTACTGTAACTTGTGGTATTATCGGGTTGAAAGCAGGTATGTTCTTCACATCCAACCGCTAAATAGTCTGCAATGGGGACTGCGAGGTCGTCCATGGAGTGCCCATTTAGAGTCCATATTTGCACCGGATCGTTGTTTTCTGATACTCCAAAGCCAGAATCCCACAACAACGCTCGTTGAGCGATTCCTGGTAATTTTTCCCACACCAACTTCAGTTCTGTGAGTCGTTTTTGAACGGCAGAAGGAACTTTGAAGTTGTTGAACTGAGACGCAGAATCTCCAGCTTTGGCTCGAAAATACAACTGACGAGCGAGGTCCGAGTTGGTCCCGTTGAAAACGAAGTTGCTGTCGGTTGAAGGCAATGCAGCATTTTGATACGACATTGGAGTCGATAAGTGACGGGCGTACTTGGGTTCTATTGGACGACTGCCACGTTCGCAAGAGGCGGAAAAATTAGCTATGAAGTGACCGGAATGGGATCTCATGTGTCGCTTCACCTCGCATATTAGATGCATTCATTTTTCTGGATAGTATAATATCTAATCTACGCTCTATAGGGAAAATACCTCACTTACAAGAAATCCACAACAGATCGTAATAGACTTTGGCATAACAATGTTCATTACCACTAAAAGTATGTTAAAGACTTCTATCCCGTGTTAATCCGATTCTTGTAGCATTTTCACAACCCATGCTGCTGTTGGTCGTCGGGTTGGATCATGTTGGCAACAGGCCACACCAATTCTTCGGATTCTGCGAGGACATTCAGCTGAAAAACTTGGACGCAGCACTCCTGCCATTACATCCGCCAAGATCTGAATTGGTTTTGGTTTTCCACCTCCAGACGTCATTGCATTGTGGTAAGGGATTTTTCCAGTGTCTAACTCGGACAACACGACTCCGAACGAGTAAATGTCAGCTTGTTCAGTGTATCGCTTTCCTTCTAAAATTTCAGGAGCAGTCCAATACGGCGTACCAACTCCAGCAGTCATAGTGAGATCGATAGCCCCGCGACTCACACCAAAGTCGATTAGTTTCGGCTCTAACATCCTCGTGAGCAAAATGTTTTTCGATTTGAGATCGCGATGGATAAGAGGAGGAGTTCGAGTGTGCAAGTATTCTAGAGCCCGTGCTGTTCCTACTGCAACATGGATTTTGTCCTTTGCCCACGACAATAGATCGCCATTCTTCTGTAGATAAGTTTGCAAATCTCCCATCGGAAAATATTCGAGCATCATGACCAAATTGTTGAGTGAATTCCACGCAACACCCAGGAATGCCACAACGTTCGGATGAGCCAAACTTGCACTCAGTTCAATTTCACGTGCGAACTCCTCCACATCATCAGCAGGATGATTCTTGTTTTGTAAAAGGCGCTTTACAGCAACCTCTTGTCCGTGGTAGACACAAAGCCACACTTCTCCGTTAGCTCCCTTGGATAGTGGACGTTTGAACATGATATTGTCGAATGGGACGCGCTTTTCGACCAAATACTCGCTGCTATGAAGTAGTTTCATCGTAACATTGGATCCTCCACTGAATTCCCCATCGTACGAAGACTTGAACCGAATTGTGTGGTCTCCTCTTCCTCTAAACGTAGCTGTGTCTATTTCTTCAACGGTTGGAGCAGTCGATCTTCCTCTTGCAGAATCATCACCTAGAGACTCAATATCTCTGCATCGATAGTAATTATCCACGCAATTTGGAGATGTTTCCACCACGAGATCGTTTGATTTTGTCTGTCGTTTACGTCTGCAGAAGATGAAAAGGCCAATTAATCCGATGACGATGATGACTCCGGCGGCAATGGGGACCCACAACATGAAGTTGAATTTGCCACCGCTAGATTTGGTGCCTGCTACAGCTGAATAATCATCGACAAGCCATCGAGAAACCCAAGCACTTCCAGTTACTTCTTGTTTTGAATCATTGAGTTCTGCCGAGATATTTGCGGTTGTGATACATGGCAAGACCAACGATCCATAGCCGTCATTTTCACTTGCTATGGCACATTCGTTCCATGCGGGTTCGACATCCAATTCAACTGTGTGGATAGCGTAAACGACGTAGGAATTGTGGTCGAGACTATCGTTCCAAGCATGTCTTCTCACTCGGGGAGTTGGGACCACCTCAGGATTTCCTCCAGTCACCCACATTGCGAGGTGAATTTCCACATTATCAACAAAGTGTTGAACAACGCACCTAGCAGCTTTGAGCATCTGAGCCCCTGTACATTGCTGGTTGCTGTATGCGGTAGTGTTATCTGGTTGTTCACAAACGTGTTTGGTACAACCAACATCTTCGACTTGAGTGTCTGGAACAGCTAGATCCGTCATGGAGTGGCCATTCAGAGTCCAAATCTGCACTGGTTTATCGTCTGGTGTGATTGCATAGCCCGAATCCCACAACAATGCCCGTTGTGCGATGCCTGGTAGTTTGTTCCAGTCAAGACTGAGATCATCAAGCCGGGTTTGTAGTTTTGATGGCATGTCGAATTGGCCAAATTGTTCTGCAGAGGCGCCATCTTTGGCTCGGAAGTAGAGTTGAGTAGCAAGGTCGGAGTTGGTCCCATCGAAGCTGAAGTAAGAATTGGTAGTGGGTAACACGGCATTTTCGAACGCCTTGGCAGCAGG
Source organism: Phytophthora megakarya (assembly GCA_002215365.1). Taxonomy (NCBI): domain Eukaryota; phylum Oomycota; class Peronosporomycetes; order Peronosporales; family Peronosporaceae; genus Phytophthora; species Phytophthora megakarya. The sequence goes on from NBNE01000027.1 coordinate 57,940, forward strand.
TAAGTCTCTCATGGCTGAATCCGCCGCCAACACGCTCCGAAGACGGTATACTCTGAAATGGCAAGGGTTGAAAGCTCGCGAGGTGAAGGTTCCCGTTATATATTTTCTTCTACTGGCATCATGTTGTCAGTTGAGTTACCACATGAGCCCATGGCACTGGGCACATTTGAAACTACAACTGCATAGCAGCTTGAGCTCTACAGTACTTTGAACTTCTTCAGAAAGAACTACCTAACTTCTCAGCTGGAATGGTATGGAGATTGTAAGTTCGGTTGAGCGGTGTGACTAATACTTCTTTATAAGCAGATATAAACTATTCTACGACATCGTTTTGTCTACACAACGATTCATCCTAATCAACAACCACGTAACTACTAGTACATGGTCACGCACCTTTCTGCCAACGTCAGTAGAATGCTTTAAATTTGCACAATATTCAGTGGTCAAGTTACAATAAAATGATAATGAATGGTTGTTGAAGCATCAAAAGTGTTAATCCTGCTCCGTCAGCATAACGATCACTTGAGCTGCAGTCGGTCGGTGGGTTGGATTCTGCTGGCAACAAGCCACACCAATACGGCGGATTTGTCGAGGACATTCATCTGAGAAGCTTGGACGAAGTCTTCTTGCCATCACGTCGGACAAGATCTGGAACGGCTTAAGCTTTTTGCCTTCGGGTGTCAACGCGTCATGATACGGCAGCTTGCCAGTGTCTAATTCAGACAACACCACGCCAAATGAGTACACATCCGCTTGCTCAGTGTAATGTTTGCCCTCCATAATTTCAGGTGCTGTCCAATACGGTGTTCCTACACCTGCAGTCATAGAGAATTCTTCGCGATCTCTGCTCACTCCAAAGTCGATCAATTTTGGCTCCAGTTGTCGTGTCAGTAAAATATTCTTCGACTTGAGGTCGCGGTGGATAAGTGGCGGTGATCGCGAGTGAATATACCCGAGTGCTCGTGCCGTTCCTACTGCAATGTCAATTTTGTCCCTATTCCACGACAACAAGTCGGCATTTTTCGCCAAGTATTCTTGTAAGTCTCCAGAAGGGAAATACTCGAGGATCATGACCAAATTGTTGAGTGTATTCCATGCTACACCAACGAAGCCCACAATGTTCGGGTGATCTAAGCTGGCGCTGAGCTCGATTTCTTTTGCGAAAAGCTCCACATCTTCAGCTTTATGCTGTTTCCCCTGGAAAAGCCTCTTGATAGCAACTTGTTGACCTGCATACTCGCCAAGCCACACTTCTCCATGCGCTCCCTTCGAGATTGATCGCTGAAATATAATATTTTCGTATGGAATGTGTTTTCCCACAAGATGTTCGCTATCAAGGAGAAGTTTCAACGTGACATTTGACTCGGAGCTCAAATCTGAGTCGTACGCAGACATTCTCCTATTCAGTTTGTGATGGCTCGAAAATGCTTCTCTATCGTCGACAGTTCCGGTAGTATGTTGCCCAAGAGAAGAGAATCGATTATCTGTGTCTTTGCAGCCGTGATACATGGCATTGGGAGAGCCCAGGTTTTCATTCATCACGTTGGTAGCATCAGCATTTTTGTTCCGTCGTCGTTTAATGAACATGATGAGTACAACAAGACCGATGATAAGAATCGCTCCACCGATAATTGGCACCAAGTAGATCAACTTAAACTTACTCGACGAAGGGAATGATCCCCTGTAATCTTCGACAAGCCACCGCGAGACCCATGGACTGCCTTGAACCTCTTGACGTTGGTTTTGAACTTCTTCGGAGATTTTTCCCATCGAAAGACATGAGAATACAGGAGCTGCAAAGCCGTCATTCTGGTTCGGGGTGGCACATTCGCCATAAGCTGCTTCGTAGTCGCGGTGAATGGTGTGAATAGCAGCAACGTCGTACGAAATATTACTGCCACCATCTATCCACATGTGTCTCTCGACCAAAGGTGTTGGGATCGCCTTGGGATTTCCACCGGCTACCCACATTGCAGCGTGCGGGCCGCTGGTATCTTCAAAGTCCTCGACGACGCAGCGTGAGGCATTCAGCATTTGGGCTCCATTACAGAAGAGGTTGCTCAAACTCACTGTATCATCGGGCTCTGTACAATTCATCTCGATGCATCCAACCTTTTTAAATTCAGCAAAAGGAACCGCAAGATCGACCATCGACCAGCTACCAAGTGGCCAGACTTGAATCAAATTATTCGTCGGAGACACAGCAAACCCAGAGTCCCACAACAATGCGCGCTGTGCGATACCGGGTAAATTATTCCAGTCGAGTCCAAGATCGTCAAGACGAGTCTGAAGTGAGGATGGAATTTCCAAATTCTCGAATTGGTCAGCTGAGTCTCCTGCTTTGGCGCGGAAGTAGAGTTGTCGCGCGAGATCCGAGTGAGTGCCATCGAAGGAGAAAAAGGTTTTAGTAGACGGCAACGCGGCATCCTCGACAGATCGTAAAGCACGATCATGAAAGTCATAACCCACCGCTTCCATTACAAGTGAGTGTATTTGGGGGATTGGAGATCACGGGTAAATGTAGAAATGAGCGATTCTTGAGGTTTGCGCTTGAGTAAACTCCAGCAAATTACAACGGAATGAAGTCAACGCGTAACTCAACGGACTTTGGTGAAATGGAGGGGTTTCAGGTCCTGTTTACATGTTGCAGTGAAACTCCTCCACTTCAAGCTTTACTACCCCTAGAAAAATGTTTGCTGTAGTGGTCACTCGTGTTCAATGCATTAAATGAAACAAACAGTTCCTAGAACGCCATTGTAAACGCAAAAGTAATGAAAACCGATCGTTGTCTCGGTCTAGTCATCTCCGTTCAGCATCTTCACGACTTGAGCGGCAGTCGGGCGTTGAATCGGATCGTGTTTGCAGCATGCAGCACTGATGCGGCGAATTCGCGTTGGGCATTCTTCCGAAAAACTCGGTCGAAGCGTTCCAGCCATGACATCCTCCATGATCTGGAACGGTCTTGGCTTCTTACCGTCGGGTCTTAGTACATCGTGGTACGGGAACTTGCCAGTGTCGAGCTCAGATAGAATGACTCCAAACGAGTAGATATCTGCTTGTTCGCTGTATCTGCCGCCTTGAAGGATTTCCGGTGCCGTCCAGTACGGCGTTCCAACACCCGCTGTCATGGTATTGTCAGCGAGACCACGACTTACTCCAAAATCGATCAACTTCGGCTCGAGATCCGCAGTTAGCAGAACGTTTTTGGACTTCAGATCGCGATGAATTAGAGGAGGTGTGCGGGAGTGTAGATACTCCATCGCCCGTCCAATACCCGCAGCAATGTGGACTTTGTCCTTTGCCCATGACATCAAATCTGCGTTCTTTTTCAGGTAGGATTGCAGATCACCCGTGGGGAAGAATTCCAGCACCATCACCAAATTGTCGAGTGTGTTCCAAGCAACACCGATAACAGACACGATATTGGGGTGAACGAGACTAGCGCTCAGTTCAATCTCATTCGCAAATTCCTCCACTTCATCGGCGTGGTGAGTATTCGTCCGGAGCAGTCTCTTGACAGCAACTTGTTGGCCTTGATACTTTCCGAGCCACACTTCACCACTTGCACCTTTCGAGAGTGCTCGAACAAATACGAGATTGTCGTAGGGAATCCGTTTACCTTGCAGATATTTGCTTCCTAGAAGAATCTTCATGGTCTGATTCGAGTCCGAACTCAATTCACTGTGGTGGGTTGGCTTGAACGAAATGGCACTGTCGACACTTTTGCGCGAACCAGTGTACGAGTCTTCAACGGACCCGAAGGTAGGCCTACTACAGTTGTCTTGGGATGGAGTTGGGTCTTTACGACGATCATCAAATGCCACGGGAGCAGGAGACATGGAAGCTTGGAACGAGACGCTGGGAGACGCTGTATTTTCGTGAAAAGATTGATTATCTGCATTTTTGTTCCGTCTGCGCAGAATGAAGACGATCAAGACGATGAGAACAATGACGAGGAGTCCACCAATAATGATTGGAATGAGGTAGAGCAGGTTGAAGTCTTCTTTATCATCGGTGGAGGTTGTGGAACTCAAGTCTCCCGAACCAATACCTTCACCTTTATTTGAGTAATCCTCGTTAATCCACCGAGACACCCACGGAGTACCTTGAACGTTTTCAGCAGCAGCTCGGATACTTTTCGGGGTAGTGGTGTTGGTATTCGTGTGGCACGCCAATACCAAGGACCCATAACCACCATTTTGAGTTATCGTGGCGCATTCACCGTAAGTAGGTTCATCAGAGCTATCCACCGTATGAACAGCGAGTACTACATACGAAACGTGGCTGAAGTCGTCGGACCATGCGTGCTTTCTTACTCGTGGAGTTGGTACAACATCAGGATTTCCGCCGGTTCCCCACATAGCAAGATGAATCTCCTTGTCCTCAAAGGCTTCCATGACACATCTTGCAGCTTCGAGCATTTGAGCGCCATTGCAGTACAAATTGCTCAAACTCGTGGTGTTATCAGGTTGGAGGCAGCTCAATTCCGTACAGCCAACCTTTTGGAACTGAACCAAGGGGATGGCCAGATCAGTCATCGAATGACCAGCAAGCGTCCAAATTTGCACAGGTTTGTTATCGTACGTGACTCCAAACCCTGAATCCCACAACAACGCTCGTTGGGCAATACCAGATAGGTCGTCCCAGTTGACATCTAAATCATCGAGGCGTTCCTGCATCTTGTCTGGGACGGCGAAATTGGTGAACTTCGACGCAGTAGCGCCATCTTTTTCTCGAAGATAGAGTTGTCTTGCCAAGTCGGAGTTGGTACCGTCGAAGGCAAAGTAAGGACCGGTCGTTGGCAGCACTGCATCTGTCCACGACGGTGAAGGATGCAGACGACGAGGAAGAATAGCTTTCATCGGAAATTCCTGAGTCGAAGAGACGATGCTCACGACAACGCAAAATCTCAAATGACCCAAAGCACCATTGGATGTACGTTAACAGTGGTTGTGTTCACCCCACTGTTAACCAGTTTACTCAACGGCAATGGAAACCGATGACAGGGCACTGCAACAAACAATTTGTAAAGTAGAAGTAGTGCTTTCTTGGAAGGTGTGATGCAATTTTATGCTGAGGTGAAGTGGTGTCCTCCTCCCGCATAACTTCTTAACCAGAAAGCACTTGTCAACCAAGCACTAAGTCTAGCGCACCAATATGCATACTTTTTGGGTCAGAACCAAGCTCTGGATTTTGTAAACTCCAGCACCACTATTTCCAAAGATACTCAACGGTCTGTGCATTGAATGGCGTCTTCGCGTACTCTTGGAAGAAGTTCCAGATTTAGTTTAACAAATACTTCGAAGTAGTTTGTACAGCAGCTATAGCACATCCTTGTGAGGCAGTGTGATCTTACGCAGTGGTCGGTAACTTCTTAAGCAGCAATTGCACTCATCAGCCCCCATTTTCGTGGATCAAAATCGAAGCTCTGGATTTTGTAAACTGTAGCACAATTTTCCAACGACGTTCAACGGCCTGGAATTGAATTGAATTGAGCCTAAGTAAACGGCCTCAGCCTTAGTTTTGGAAACAACAACGGACAACCTTACTTTGGGGTTCTTCCTTCGTGTATCTGTAACATGCAAGCAACTATCCCAACTACTTCGAAGTAATATATAATAATAATGTAGCTAGTAAACTACTAGAATAGTAATATGTAGTACTAATGTGAATAATAATGATTTAATGTATTTTGTGTGTGTTTTACTATTACTATTACTATTACTATTACTATATGTTTGCTCTTTAAAGTAAAATTTAACTTAAAATGGAGTCGTTTATTAGCAACTTAAAAAATGGCAATAAAATAATCCATGTTATTCTAAAATGGTTAAAGTTTACTTAATAAGGAGTAGGCTTTACCAATTATGTTGCCTGCTATGAAGTAGTACCGGTAATACAAATATGCACATATTTCGCTACTATTGTTGTTGGATTGCATCATGTGTGAGTTTCCCTTGGTCACACACCGTTCACTGTTCTATCTCGTGTAATTACGCGGCGCAATGCATGACAAGTGATGTTCATCAGTTGTGTATCCATTCCAAGTGAGCTGAGCCACGTCTGTGCGGCAGAGCGATATCGGAGACCTTCAAGTCCAACTGCCAGTCAAATGCAGATATGATATCTCTTCGGCCGGTGTCATGCTACGCACCATTCATTGCGAGATTTACCCAAGCGGCGACATGCACGAACTCGCTCGTCTAGTACTGTTTGCAACGACCTGGAGCTGTGTGCAGGCGCAAACAATTACATTTCAGAGTTTGGAGGAGGCGTCCAGCTCTTCCTCCTCTAGCTCGTCGTTCGTCTTCGATGGCACCAATTCGGATATTGCACAGCAGCTTTACATCCGCCACAAGGCCGGCGACTCCGGTAACCAGCTCGAGCTCAATTGGATTCCAACTGCTGTGACCAAACGACTGCATCCGTTTGGCATCAAC